>ML829775.1:25992-71431 GCA_009831015.1 Picea engelmannii
ATCTTGTACTTGAACATTTAAGTGGGGTAAAAGGAGGTTGCCCCCTCGAAGAGGCTTATTATCTGAAATTATCTCTTTTTCAAGGCGTTGAGTACTTTTCTTGAGGTTTTTATATGCTATATTGATGTTTGGTTCTTAACAATGGTTGTATGGTTATATGGGTTTTGTATCCTGGCTATGTTTAGGCCTGTCATGTTTAATTTGAAAGAAAAGATAGATAAGTCTGATAATGCAAGTCCAGGTTGCAGATTAAAATGTAAATGCATATTTGGAAAAGAGATGGAAAGTTTGTCATTCATATTTAAAGTTTATTTGTCTTTTATATAGACATGGCATTCTCCCCTCATCTTATACCACTTTCCATAAGTTATTCCTGAATATCCGAAAATAACTTTTCATTAAAAAAAACTCATGAAATAACTACTTCTGTTGATATCATTGGTTATAATAAACTTTTTAAGAGTACTTGTCGAATACAGTTTTACATGACATGATTATAATCAACATTGTGATGTGTGAGCAACTTACTATTTCTAGAGACGTGTCTTGTAAATATTGTGTGGATTAAGTAAATGCTCGTGCATATTTGAATGGCTTATAGAATATGTTGATATGAATCTTATTCAAATGAAAAGAAGATAAGTTATGAACATAATTAGTTGAAATGGATTTAGAACATGTATTTTTATCATGCATTCATGTCATTTATAAAAAAAATCATAAGTTACAAATCCCTTTGCATTAATCCTATATCATTTATAATTTCTTCTCATTTATTGCCCATGTTCAAAGAGATTAGTGACTAATTATGTTAATGACATTTTGGTGGAAAATACACAGTTTGAATGATAGAGAAAGTGGCAACTTATGATATTCTTCTATGGTTTCCCTACTCCCTTTGATATTTTGTTAAGCCCTAAATATTGGCACATTACCCCTTAATTGGGGCATATTACATTAGTATTGTTATTTTATTTATGTTGTCTTGGGTCCATTAGTTGTAATTGTAACTCGTAGTCTCCTATATATACCAAGGAGACCTTTTCATTTGGAATCATCTTGTATTTGTAAATTTATATGGTGTATAAGGAGGTTGCCCCTCGAAGAGGCTTATTATCTAAAATTATCTCTTTTTAAAGGCATTGAGTACTTATTCTAAGGTTTTTATACTATTTTGATATTTGGTTCTTAACATTTGGTATCAGAGCTCAAGGTCTTGGGGTTTCGTTGTTGCATATGAGACACCTTGGAGTTTTCACTATAAATTGTTTTCTACGATGTTTCAAAAGGAAATCCTTGAAATATATTTAGTAGACAAATCAAGGTACTTGGGGTTAAAATTTCATCTCTTGCAGCTTTATACTTTCGGAGATATAGCCTATGTAAGATCGGGTTCTGGAATCATCCTGAATTTAGTCATCGCAGAATTTTCGCTATAATATTTTTTCTGTCACGTCTCATACCTTGAAACTAGGAGGATATTCATAGAAATTATCAAGGTAGCTATGATAAAAATTAAATCTTTTGATTCATTCTACTTTGTAGATACGCCATGTGTAAGATAGGGTAGTTGACTAGTCCTATTAACTAGTCTCAAACAGGTTTTCTGGGTAAAATAGTGATATCTTCTTCACTGAGTATCCAAATTAAGTGATACTAGTTGCATTGGATAGTGGACAGACTATAGTATTTGTGGTACAAGTTTCATAATACAATATCAGATATTGTTCTCTTGGCACACTTTACAAGTACACTCTCCTGGGAGGGACAAAAATCAACAAAGAGTGGGAAAGTTACCATAACTTCGACTTGGCACATCCAATTTTGATTAGACATATGGAATTATAGAGAAGACGTATCATAGAACTATAGAAAAAAAATTCAGATCCTGAAGGGCCAAAATTTTGGAGATACAACAGAAGACAGATCGTCTAGCAGAACCACCTCCAAATCAAGGTTTAAAAGGTGTGTTTTTTTTTGGAAATTTGCATGTCTTTTGACTATAAGATTCGATTGCAGTGATTCAAAAGGTATAATAAAGTGGGATAAAATGATTATCACATAAATTTGAGAGAATCTTAGGGATTTTTAGGTAAAGATGTATTATGGCGTCTCTAAATGTAGGAGTTGGTATTACTTGTCAGCACTACAACTAGGGGACTGTGTGGTTCTTCTACGTACCTAGAGTATATCGGAAGGACCATTTCGAATGGTTGTGCATTAGACAGCACTACTATGTATTTATCTCCCATGTAACTTATGTATATCGGGAGACCCCCTAGAATCCTGAGACTTACCGAGTAAACCTTTTGACCGTCTTGTTGCTATAATACACCAAGAACAACACTTGGGGAGATCACTCTCTAGTACCTGGGTAGTTGGATAGCATGGCTAAGGGCATGGTCAAGCCTCCTTAGTTAGTGCCCTGAGATATTGGGCCGAGTACTATTGTTAGACCCCGCACGTATATCAAAGAGTTATAGCACCTGACACTCCCTTGTCTGTGAGGACCTATGCCTAAGACAATTAGGAATTCCTACCTTGCGGTGATACTTCGCCAACATGCCACCAAAAAAGGGAACTTATACACCAAATAAGCATTCAAACAGTCCTACTTGGACTCTTGATGAAGGTGAAGAAATGCATAGGGACATAAATGATTTACAAAATAAGGTAGTAACAAAAGATGAACTAGAAGGGATGATATATTCAACTGAATCTATGTTGGAAGAAATAATGGATACTAATATGGATGATTTAAAAAGGAAGATCATGGAAGGATTGAAAAATTTGCTAATAGAGAGGCCACCTAAAAGTGAAAATGTATCCCATGAAATTCATGATGAGGACACAAGGAATATGGATCAAGATTGGAGAAACTCCAACTTTGGGTTGAAGACCAACCACTTTCCTAAGATTGATATGAGGAAGTTTGATGGCAAGGATCCAATTACATGGATACTCCAGATGGAGTAGTTCTTTGATCTACATGATGTGCCACACACACAAAAGGTACGAATTGCATCTTTACATTTAGAACCGAATCAATTTGTGTTGTATCGATGGCTTCGTTCTCGCAAATCACTTGTCACTTGGACAATGTTCACAGAAGAAATGATAGCACACTATGAGGATACAAGGAGCAATACCTTCTTCAGCCAACTAATAAATCTCAAGCAAAAGGGTTCAATTGCAGATCACATTGAGAAATTCCAAAGATTGAATATAAAGGTAATGGATATTCCAGATGATCACCTATTTTATGTATTCATAAGAACTTTAAACGATAAAATTCAACATGAGGTTCTCCTTTGGGAACCCAAATCATTGGAGAATGCATTTAGGGTGGCGAGAAATGTTGAAAGTAAAAATATGGCTATGGTTACTAGAAGGACCACTCCTAACATCTATATAGAGAGTAATATTCCTTCTTCTAAAACACCTCAACCTACAAGTTTGACACCTCAACAATTGGAGGAAAGAAAAGAAAAAGGTTTATGCTTTAATTGTGACAACAAGTACAGTAAGGGACATAAGTGTGGTGAGAAGAAATTATTCTACATAGATTGTGAAAAGGAAGAAGAACAAGAACAAGAGGAAGAACCATCTCAAGATGAAAATGTAGAAGAGATTTATTTTGAAGAGTTGACTCCCACCATATCATGTAATTCATTGGCTAGAATTAGCACTCAAACCCTCAAGATCGAAGGATATATCAAAAAGAAAAAGGTAATAGTCTTGATTGATTTTGGTAGTACTCATAATTTCATTCACTATAAATGATCCAAATCTCTCAATTGCTTTATATATCCAGCGCCAAGTTTCAAGTAATGATTGCATACGGAGGAACTATCAATTGCTCAGGAAAATTCCATAAGATCAATCTTAATATGGGGGGATATCTAATGAATAGTACAATGATTGCTATACCCATGGGTGTGTTGTTGATCGTGTACTAGGAGTCCAATGGTTACAATCATTGGGAACAATGGCTTTTAATTTTCAAGAACTTTTCATGAAATTTTCAATGGAAGGAAAGGAAATTGAGTTAACGGGTATCACAGGGAAACCCAGTAAGGTGATAAGCTCTAATGGCATGACAAAATTATTGAAAAAGGGGCATCAGGGTGTAATTGTACAACTATGCTCACTAGCTATTCATACTATGTTTCTTTGGGGTGAAGGAGGTAGAGTATTTGGGTCATATTGTATCTTATGAAGGTGTCAAGGTAGACCCTAACAAGATTAAGGCCATGATCGACTGGTCGATTCCCAAAACATTGAAGAATATTAGAGGATTTTTCATTTTGATAGGTTATTATCTCAAGTTTGTTTAGAACTATGGAAGAATATCATCACCTTTAACAACATTAACTAAGAAGGATGCATTTTCATGGAATCTAGAGGCAACTCAAGCTTTTGAACAACTTAAAGAGGAAATGTGCAAAGCTCATGTCTTGACCACACCAAAATTCACAAAAACCTTTATTGTGGAATGTGATGCCATAGGAAATGCCATTGGTGTTCTAATGCAAGAAGGAAGGCCCCTTTCTTTTGAAAGTCGTCCACTCAAAGGAAAGGACTTACACAAACCCATTTATGAGAAGGAAATGATGGAAATACTACATGCATTGAAGCAATGGTGTCCTTACCTAATAGGTAGGCACTTCAAGGTCAAAACAGATCATGATAGTCTTAAATACTTCTTGGAACAAAGACTATCTTCAGAAGAACAACAAAAATGGGTGACCAAGATGTTGGGTTATGATTTTGAAAACATCTACAAAAAAGGGAAGCAAAATGTTGTGGTAGATGCACTCTCAAGAAAGGATGAATATGTTGAGGCCTTTCTCTATGTTATCTTGATCATCCAACCTGATTGGATAATAGAAGCAAGGGATGAATGAAAGAATGATGAAAAAGTGTGGACTCTCATTCAAAGGTTGCAGCAGGATTCTAGTGCATTAGATACATTTACATGGAAAAATGATTCACTATGGTATAAAGATCGCTTATATTTATGTAAGAACTCCAAACACAAACAAAAGGTATTCTTGGAATTGCACACCTCTCTAGTAGGAGGGCACTCTGGATTTTTGAAAACCGACCACAAGGTCAAGAAGGAATTTTTTGGGGATGGCCTTAAAACTGATGCTCAAATTTTTGTGGTAGAATGTTTGGTTTACCAACAAAATAAGGTGGAAACAATTAAGACCCCGAGTCTTTTACAAATATTAGCCATCCCAAGTCAGCGTTGGGAGGAGGTTTCCATGGATTTCATCATAGGGTTACTGAAGTCTGAAGGAAAGAGTGTCATCATGGTGATTTTTGATAGACTGACCAAGAATGCACACTTTTGTGCACTCTCTCACCCTTTCAAATCCAGTGCATTTTCCACTGCATTCATGGAGATATTTCAAAAGCTACGTGGAAGCCCAAAGATTATTGTAAGTGACAGAGATCCCATATTCACTGGACATTTTTGGATAGAATTGTTTTCTTGTTTGGGTACTCAATTGGCTCATAACTCATCTTATCATCCTCAATCTCATGGACAAACCGAGATAATGAGAAAATTTCTGGAAGGATACCGTTGTTGCTTTGTCTCTGGTAAACAAACACAATGGTTCAAGTGGTTACCCTTGGTAGAATGGTGGTATAACACTTCCTTTCATACTGCAACAAAAAATGACACCATTTATGGTGTTCTATGAATATCACCCACCGTCCATCACTTCTTCTTTAAAAGAAAAATCTAAGGTTCAAGCAGTGGAAGATAACATTGAGCATCAACAACAAGTTCTCCAACTCTTAAAGGACAACCTAAACATGGCACGGAATCGGATGAAACAACAAGTAGATCAACATCGTAGTAAAAGAAGTTTTGAAGTAGGGGATTCAATATTTTTAAGACTACAACCATACAAACAAATGTCCATCAAGCAAGCTAATAAGGATAATAAATTATCACCAAAGTACTATGGCCCTTATAAGGTGTTGCAAAATATTGGTACTATTACATACAAATTGGAGTTTCCTACATCTTCGTGAGTACACCCATTTTTCCATGTTTCATGCTTAAAGAAGGTTATAGGTGACAAGATCCCAGTTCAAACTATATTTCTAGAACTTGACGAGGAAGGAAAAATCATATTGGAGCATGAAGCTATCACTCACACAAGAATTCACCAGTTGAGGAATAGATCCATTTCACAGTATCTCATTAAGTGGAATAAACTATCTGCTCAAGATTCCACTTGGGAAGATGATTCTTTTATACAGAAGCATCAGAATTACTCAAGCATTGTGGACAACACTTTTCTGAATGGGAGGGGCATGTTAAGCCCTAAATATTGGCACATTACCCCTTAATTGGGGCATATTACATAAGTATTGTTATTTTATTTATGTTGGCTTGTGTCCATTAGTTGTAATTGTAACTCCTAGTCTCCTATATATATCAAGGAGACCTTTTCATTTGGAATCATCTTGTATTTGTAAATTTATGTGGTGTATAAGGAGTTTTCCCCCTCGAAGAGGCTTATTATCTTAAATTCTCTCTTTATCAAGGCGTTGAGTACTTATTCTAAAATTCTCTCTTGTCAGTCCAAAGCCAATGTTAAATTATTTTGAAAGAAAATTAGTATTTGATTATTAACATATTGTAACTCGTAAATATATACTAATTGGGTCATTGTTGCAATATAGATGGGTTTCTTCAATCGTGGCATCAATCGCTCACATAAAATGGGTAATCGAGGAAACATAGGTAGAATTTTGAATGCATTTGGGCAAAGAGGCAGAAACAAAATAATGAGGTTATCCACCCATTTCGATGAAAATTTTGAGGAATTCAATCAGTTGGTTCAAACCAACTATTTGAACCTTGTTGGCCACCCTGCTTTCAAGCCACCTCAAGCACCTCCCATTCCGCCTATGCAACCACACCCAAGCATAGTTGATTTTCAAGAGCCACCCCGTATGCCACCAAACAATGATGGTTGGGAAAATGTTCCTGCTAATCCTTCCTTTGGTGTAGTCCATTGGCCCACTATGTCATTGTCATTTCCTCCTCCTCCTCCTTTACAGCCTACTCAACTTGTTTTTTTTGCAGCTTCTCATGCACACTCGATTTAGCTTACTAAAAAATATAAAGTGTTAGCCATTGAGCCTTATCCAGATAAAGGAAAGTGGCCTTCCATTTATGTTATTTTTGATTCATCTGAGACCTCTACCTATACAGTCAAAACCCTCACTGCCAAGCCTGAAGATAACATAATAAAAAATACATTTGATGACATGCATCCTGAGGTGTCAAAAGTTTAGGAAAAAAATAGGCTGATGCAAATTTACTTAAACATGGGACAACATTGTCAGAAGGAAGTAAACATAGAGAGTATACTTCAAACAAAAAATATTATTTCTAATTTTTATTTTATGATGTGATGACACATCCACTTTGACTTTCAAGTCATATATTTTTGGGATAGCAGCCATGATATTATTTTTTGAAAAAAAATATCATGCCTTTATTGTGACTTGGGGGGATACAACTATCTTTAATGATATGGCTTGGTTACATTGGTTTCTTTTGATATTTATTCTGATGTTGATATGTGCATGATGTATGAGTGAAATGTGGAGAAACAAGGGAATGTTGAAAATAAAATAAATAAATACATATAGGGGCTCCACCTACTAATTATTATTTATTATTATTTACCCTTATTATTAATAAGTTGTCCTATCTTAACTAAATTTATTTAACTTTAGTAACAAAAGGTAGTTGTAGCACTTGAACTACTTTTTGAAAAATAAAAGGAAGAAATCAAGAACAAGGAAGGACATGAGAAAATAGAGATAGACACTTCTAATAAGGTTTTCTCTCGCCACATGTGAGAATACTAATTCATTGATTCGGTTCTGAGTTTTAATCATAGCTAAGTTATATTGTTGATAGCAGGGTTACTCTAAAGGTGGAAAAAAGAAAGGACTATGAAGTGTATACTTTTGACATGCTTCAAAAGGTCAGTCATTCATATTGATAGTTTGTTTAGACTTAATTGGAATTTCTGAATTTAGTTTAAGTGTTAATGGTTAATTCTATTTTGTAGAGTCAAAAATATGACGTGCTTGTAGCTTGGATTGATCCAATTTATTTTTAGTCTTGGTCTTTTTATTTGAGACACCAATTGTCTTTGTATGAATTAAAATTACATCTTAGACTTCTATGTCTAATTCCGATCCAAACCCTCGCAGGGGTTTGTAAAGAGAAACTTAGTTTCAACTCAGAAAAGATATCAATAAAATCATTTTCCAATTTCTTATCAATCTGAGACTTGTTGTGTACCAAATTTTCATATGTATGTTATCTTCTATTTATTTATTCAACTGATATAAATTTCATTTACAAGCACTTTTTCTATTTTTAAATTTATTTTATAGCAAAGCATACAGATTTTTAAAATAGCATCAGGTCTAAGAAATTATTTCTTAAGGGTTGATTGAAATTTTTGAATAGGCTATAAGTCCAAGGTGATAATCTCACCTACCTCACCTATCCTAGTGAGATTCGAAAATTCTTGAGTGAGGACAAAACCATTCCTCACCTCAACATTTATTTGACGACCATATTGGGGAGTATCTTTTACTCTCTAGTTCTTTGTCTTCGTTTTATGTTTATATTCTTCTGATTAATGATTTTTCCTACTCCACAACAACCTAATCTGAGGATACCTAATGAAACAAGTATCACATTGTATATTTTTTATTGTATTCCAGACACTGCCTGTACCCACGAAGAACTTGAATATTCTTGGGAGACTATAGCCCATGATATTGAGATTCAAGATCAAAGAGAATCCCTACAAAGTCAAGCTCAAAATAGGCCTCCTCAATAAAATATTGTCTTATGACCACATGATCTCGTTTTTCAAGATGGATAAGAGGCCAATCTTCTAAATCTGATATTTTCTTTGAAATAAGAAGGAAAAGGGAAGTCTTAGAGAATCTTCATCCAACACTTAGAAGATATTTTTTGGATTTTGACTCTAGGGTAACAAGTATTTCAATATGTTTTCCTCCCATGTAACCCACAATGACTTATTCTTATGGTTCTAGTGGCACAAGTGGAGCTATTTCATCACAAGCTTCAACTTCTTCTCTAATTAGAAGCATGTGTAGTCACTATAATCCTATCGAGTCAACTACAAATCATGTTAAATTTATCAAACAATATAGTTTGTTGAAATTCAAGGAGGATGCAAACACCACTCTGTGGCATGTGTCTTCTCCCTTGGATTTAGCTTCAGCCACTACACCTCTTCCAAAATTCAAAGATCATTTGCATAAATTTTCTGGTAATGGCACTATTTCAGTTAAAGAACATCTTATTTCTTTTTGAAATGCATGCCATAATATTGGACCAAGTGAGAATGATACATGTATGAGACTTTTTGTCAGTTCTTTGGAAGAAAAGGTTGAAACTAATTTCTTTGAATTACCACCCAATATCTTCACAACTTGGGTTGAATTATCGTATTGGTTCAATTCAACCAATGGACAACCTCAAATTCTAGCGGATTTTCTTAGAGATTACAACAATCTTATCTATAACAAAGGTGAAACAATTAAATATTTCAATTTACATTTCACTAAATTGTACAATCAAATTCCAGGAATAATCAAACATCACAATCAAGCTACATTAATGCACTACTATAACACCTTACCTTCTACCTATCATCATAGGCTAGAGGAAAATAATGTTAATAGTTTGGGATCTGCATTACAGACTTGTTTAGAGTTTCAAGAATAGTTGGAAAGAACATGGCTTCCTTTCAAAGACTTTGTCAAACAAAATGATATGTGAATTGTATTACAACGGGTCCATTATATGAGAAATCAAATGATTTATTTCGAGAGAAAAGGGGTGACTTCCACCACTGCTCCAACTAAAACTTCTACCTAGGTTTCCTTTAGGAATCAGACTAATAGATTTCAGCCTAAAGCTATTCTTTCAAGAACCTAGTGTAATTTTTGTGAAGAGAAACACGATGAAAATACGTGTGAGATTACGTTGAGTGAAAGAGAGAGTATCTTTGGAAAAATAAATGATACAACAATTTCTTCCTTAGATTGGGCTTGTTATGACAAGATTTGTACTTGTGCAAAGCACTCCACAAGATCCCCAAATCTAGTGTAACTATGGAAGAAACTACCATTGTCACCTAAGTAGAATCTTCCCTCATTTTAGTGATGGAAGAGGTCCACCAAAAGGGAGGCTTCTCTGGTGACCTCAAGTGATCGAATAGAAATAAATATCCAATCCTACTGCCCTTTATATTGATCACATGTCAGTTAGTTCTAGGTCTAGGAAGGAAAAGAGGTGTTGTAAGGATATTGATGTACCTTCCTAGAACAATAAAAAAATTGTGGCAGATATTGAAAATGACCAAGCTAAAGCATGCAACAATGACATTTTCAAACACTAGACAAGTAAAATTGCATTAGTTGTTTCAAATTACAACAATGAACAATTATGTAACAACAATAAATGATTTGTAACAGCAACAAGAAACAATGATCTAAAACACCAAAATTGACCATGAAAAGTAAGCATTAAAGTCATATATTCTTATCCAATTGCTAAAGGTAGTTTCCAAACAAGTTAAGCCACTTTTAGATAGTTGTATGTATCAAATTAATGTAGTTTTCAGTGGTTGTAGAAAATTTTTATAACAATGGAAAGAAATATTCAAAGTTTGTTAGGGTTAGAGTTAGTAGAGTTAGTAGGATGCTTAAGAGATTAAGAAGATTGATTTTGACAACTACTTTAGCCACAATATCACTCCTAGATCAATGCCATTGTCCTTCTAGGGTCTTTGGAATCTAAAATGCATTAAACTTGAAGATTGATTTAGATGAAGCAAAGAGGTAGAGTCTAAACCCTAAGGTGCAAGCACATTTGGTCCTTAGGCTTTAGACTTTGAGGAAAAGGCTATTTAGGGTGCAAGCACGTTTGGTCCATAGATGTTGTTTTTCCCTTCTTGTAGCTTCACTTAGATCAAGGATCACATATCTAGGGTTAAAACCCTAAAGTGAAATCACTTTTAGGCTTTAGTCTTCTAACCCTAGCAAGGACGTTTCACAAACTTAGAAAAATAAAATTTTATAAGGAAGAGAAGCACTTATGTCTTCCTCTTAGGGTTTCAATAAAACAAGATTACTTGCAACAAAATAGCAATTTTATCATTTACATCAACAAGAGACAATAGAATTATAGAAAATTACTCACTTCATCCAAGAAACCAAGAGCATAAAACCCTAATTGCAGAAATATCCATCAAAATGAGCAAACAATCCACAAATGAACCTCCTTCAAGCAGATCCCATGAGAGAAAAGACCAAGAATGGCTTAAATAACAAAAATCTAGAAATTTTACCCCACATTCATGAGGAATTCCTCATGATAAAATGAAAGCTAACGCAAGCCTTATTATATGAGGCTAGCCCAGAAAATTTGTCCACATAAAATGTCAATGTCAAAATAGAAGTGGGGTCGACCCCTCATTTATCCTTTACAAATCGCTAAAATGAAAAAATACATCATAAATGGCCACACATGTGGTGACATCAAACCTTCCTAGGATAAGAGAGGGCCTTCAAAGGACACATGGAATCATATGGAAGTGGAGAAATGGAAAAGGTATGTCTCCTCCATCATGGTCATGCCAAATCATCACCGGTATGCCAAGTTTAAATCAAACCCTAATTCCATGAAACCCTCAAAGATGACGTCGTGATCAATGGAGGGTGACATCAAGGGTTTGAGGCATCATGTCCAGGATGGAGGGAGTTTCATCTCGTCTTTGCATGGTATCTAGCTATATGTTGTTGCAACCTCTATGCTCTAATGAATAATAAGCTCTGGGGTACTCTGCCCAGCCTATGGGATTTCATCCCATCTATGTGCTATCGTGACCAAATCTATTCAAACCAGGCCCATGTTTCCATTGTCCAATGTTCCAAGGATGTGAGGGTTGATGTCTGAAGGTGGTGAGTCATTGAATGACTCATTGCTCTACATCACTTGTGCCAAAGTCCTACAATAAAGGTGTTGAGGAAAAGATATGAAATGATCTTACTCAAGCATTTTCAGATTCTGCTTGGCTAAAGAAAAATAGATGGGAATGTCACCCTAGGTTTATAGCCATCAAAAATAAAATCATAACTCACAAGTATAAATTACAAGTGCTTAGGCTAATCTTTTTCACAAATAAAAGCTTGCTAGAAAATTCATTTTAATATGATTTTTTGAATATGATAATTGTTGAAAACAAATGTAAAAGACAGAAGTAAGACACCAAGATGATAATCAAGATAGATGAGACATAAAGTAATCCTTTATTTCCTTCCAATTCACTAAAGAGTCATTTTCTTTACAAAATCTCATACAGAAATTTCAGACCAAAGTCAAACTTAGACATCCCTGATGGAACATACAAAAGGACCTCTGACAGAAAATCAAAACTGAACTCTAAAATTTGGATCATCTTGCCACAGATTGTTGCCCACTCGACTTTGCACAATAGCCTTTGTCAGTCATGAAAACTAATTCACAAACAGACAAGTCTACATAGACTATCAAAGATAGATCAACACCTTTGAAAAACAAGTGTCTGAATGATGTAATTCATCCCTAAATGTTGTTGTCTACAATAAGACCATGCTATCATAAAAGAGAATTAGGCTGTGATAAATTAAGGAATGAATGAAAATTGAACTATCTCAACATAAACTCAAAGAGAAAACCTTATTATGCTTCTCCTTCTATCCTCCTTTGTTCCTCCCTTTCTTTTTTCCTTTAAGCAAATTAGAATTGGTTGAAGTAGTTGAACCACCTCATTAGTTAAGTTAACTAAGAACTCAACCAACATTTTAGTTAAGGGGGTGAAAGTAATAAGTCATAATAAGGGTTTTAAATAAATAATAACTAGTAGGTGGGACCCCTTGTAACTCCCATTTAGATCTTAACAATTATAACATAACTAGTCAATTAAGCAAGAACAACTCTCCTTCTGACTCCCATCATCACGTGCACATTTGACAATTTATCTCATTTATATTTGACATTGTTTTCAAAAATGCATTACTCATATATCCAAAAATAAAACATGTTGTCCAAAAATTCTTGAAGTCAACTGTCATCAACAATAGATAAAATAAAATAAAAACTCAAAAGCCATATTTCCCACTCTGAGATGCAATCTTTCCTTGATTGTTGTTGTCGCCCTTTGATTTTCTTGAATTTTTCTTTGGTTGCATTGAGCCTTTAGGCCTAATCTCGTTGATTGCGTGAGAACAATCATCCCTCAAATGCATCCAGGAAGACACAGATTTATCAAAGCCATTGGAGGGTGAGGAAGGGGCAGCAATGGCTTTTCCTTTGTCAAAGGCATGGTGGGCCTCAATTTTCAACCTTTTGCTAGCATGAGAGGACTGAACTGGTGAGTGAACAAGTGCATCTTGGACAATGGGGTTAATAGGCAGGGGAGAAGGTATGGACAAATTGGGCCAGCCACAATGTTGGGAGACTTACAGGTGGACAATCTCTTGCCATCCGTCATTTTCGGGAATCTCGGGTTCCAATGAGACATGAGGGTGCATGGGAATACTAAGGGCTTTTGGAGCTTGGAAAGGAGGCCTTTCAGGCCTAGGTTGGTCTATTATTTGCCCAATCCAATAGAAAAATCTGGCCTGGAACAACTGGCCTAGCTCTTGTGAGTCAGCATCAAAGTGTATGGAGAACCTTGGCCTTCTTGGGCCTCTATTCCAATTACCTCTCCCTCGGTTGCCTCTGCCATGGCTACCTCGGCTAAAAAAACTCATTCTTGCATGCATGATGGATTAGAAAATAGTATTTTAAACAACCATACATGATAACTCTTTAAAAATATGAAATAGATTTTGTCTCAACAACATATTAGGCTCATGCAATCCAATCCATAAAAATTGTTTAATTGTCGTCAATGAGAAGGGGGTGAACAAAAGGTCCTGGGATATGAGAGGGGCTTCTATTAAGTGAAAAATGATAAAATGAGGGGGAAAGAAACACGTAACTGCTCAAATACCACAACAATCAACCATAATGCAA
The DNA here is from genome assembly GCA_009831015.1 of Picea engelmannii. Lineage (NCBI taxonomy): Eukaryota > Viridiplantae > Streptophyta > Pinopsida > Pinales > Pinaceae > Picea > Picea engelmannii. The sequence goes on from ML829775.1 coordinate 40,148, forward strand.
CCAAAAATAACACCACTGTAATCCAACAACTTTAAATTATTTCAATAATGAATTTTTCTTGATTGTAATTAATTTTAGAACAGGGAGTGAAAAAAGAATGTGGGAAGGCGACAGGGTTGTAATTAGCGGAAAGAGAAATAATGGTAGGGAAGGAGAACGATTGTTGTTCATAAAATTAATTTAGTGATCCATAAAACCATTATGCAAAAGGAAACACACCAACCAAATGACCACTGAGACCCCAAACAATTATTGTGTATTGTCCAAACAACTCTGCATATTTAATTTTCTCACTATTGTAATCAAATATTTAACATAGTATCATCAAAACAGACAGTATGCATTCCACAACACCCTGTAGGGGATCTCTGCTCCTCTCATTTATCCATTAATATTTTCAAACAATTCCCAAATGCATAACCAATAAAATATTTTCACTCTATTCAGCATCAAAATCAACCACTGCCCACGAATTATTCCAATCATCAAATATAAACTCAAATGTCGTGCTCGATTTTGTCTTTTAATCGTTTAAAAATTGAATTTCAACGAAGTTATACTATCACAGCACCAGTGCCTATCAATTTTAAAAAGCATGGTATCCATTTAACATACATAGTGGGTAGTCGACACCACAATTCATATCCAAATTGCAAGATCATGACTTGCCATTTAAACACACAAACAATAATCACCACTTCACTCACGTTATGTTGTGGGATACACAAAACCATTCAACCAAATGCAAGTGTATTTCTGTGACTATACAAGTCCAATTTTCTTTGACTCTAAACATTCAAAATGTTGGGCTATCCATCCAATACAACGAGGCATCAACAGCAAGCCCGATTTTACAAAATAATCGATCAAATTGCAATAAAGTCATGTTCAAAAACCTTTGACCATCTCCAATGGCACAATCAATTAATATCGATAACAAACACAATGGAAAACCATGCCATAATCACCATGATTGTAACATTCCCATTGAACAATTCTAAAACACACAGTCATAGTATTATTAACTCAACCTATCAAGTCGAGCTATCAATCCAATACAAAGAGGCAACAACAATATTTCCCAAATTAATCAATATTGCAATCGAACCACACTGTGTCAAACTTGTGCCCCTCCTTGATGATGCAATCAAATAACCATACATATATAGTGAATGGAAATGCCATAAACACCTCGATTGCAATAATCATTTGGCCATTAAAAACACGCAGTTACAGTAATCATTGATTCATGCTATAGGAATGCCACTCATACCAATGCATCAAGCGTGAAGCTTCATTTTGCATTAATCAATTAAAAACATTGTTGATTTATCAATTAAATAAACAAAAGGACAGTGACTGTGTATTTGATTTAACAACTCATTCCAATTAACCATGTTAAGCTTATCCACCCAATTATAATAACAATTGCAATGACTAGATACCAAAACCAACACCACTGTCATATAATCAACAGGGTGAGCCAGTAATCCACTCTATCAAGAACACACCACCAATCCATAAATACCAAAAGTACACCTGACGGGCCATAATGGTCTCCTCTATCAACACTCAGACTTGAGGAAGCAAGGGTTTGCTCTGTGGACCAACACAGGGAGGCTAGAGTCGACTCTTCTTGATGGTGAAAACCTTCGAGGCAAACGATGCACACACAGGAAATACCATAATTGAATTCGTGGATAGGGTGATGAATCTCGTGACAGAAGAAGCTATGAAAAGAGGAGCAAGGCTCCATTTTTTCCTTGTAACGATACTTAGCACATGCAAGGTATAACCCTCGTGGCTCTCCCAACCAACCAACTAACAACGTTGATATGAAGCAAATCCAAGAAGAAGCAATATAACCCACTGCACGACCAATAGTGGCATGAATAACCCAATGCCCAAGTGAATAATGTGCAGTGACACCAGGCATTTCAAACCCATTAAACCCCATAAAAGCCAAGATTGGGTATGGGATACGAATGCGTGAAGATAGCCAGTGATTCTAGACCAACGAAACCCTCCAACTAAAACCAATAAGGATGGCATAGAGCCTCTATGGATGCTAACACTTAGGACGACCAATAACACTGTGACTCCAAACATTATTGTTGTGAAACCCACCAACGATTCATTCCAAAAATCACAATTTTACACAGTTGCCATACTTAAGGAAAGCGCAAACCCATACATCCGAGCCAATATCTATTTCATAACCAGAGAAGACTCATGGATGGCAAAAAAAAGACATACATGTAATCAAAAGCACCTTAAAACGTGAGTTGGTCAAGCGGTTCTCCCTCTGCTTGAAAGTTGGAGCATAACCACAGCCAACAAAGTTGAACAATAGCCGATAAGGGTAGCAGCCAGTGGAAGGAGTAAGGGTGACATGCATTAAATGTACGTCGCCTCCATCCCTAGTCCATTAATTCCTTAGTACACGCCAGCAAGCTTCCCATTAACTCAATTATACCATGCATTGGAATTAGCATCTATCACTTGTCAAATGCGCCACCCGCATCATATCTTTCCAAACTATACCATATGTATATCAACTATATAACTCAATAAAATCGCATAGCTATTAATCTTTCTAGCTAAGATTAACAACAATCATTCTAATTTCCATGTATGTAGTGTAGTATAGTATAACCTCTTCCTTTTGCATTTGTTTATCTTGTGTTTGCCTCTCTTTCAATTGTTCTTATGTATTGTTACTAACATGTCTATTGTGCAGGTGTCAAAGTAACGAATCCGGGAATAGATAGAAATGGTAGCAATGAACAACATAGGCCATGGTAACATGAGATTAGATCTTAGAACATAACATGCTTTACCCATCATCTACTTGTCATAATGAGAACCAACATATAACATGCATTATTCATATGCAAATCGAACCAAGATTTCACCAACCATGTAAGCAGTGTCGAACAACAGAACAAACATTAAATGAGAACCAGATCTGATCTCCAATCTACAAGGGGGTCCCACCTACTAGTATTAGTTATCCTGTTAACTTATAATAATAGGCTTTAGCAATACTTTGCGGGCAAAACTTCGTTGTGATTTTAATCGTCAACAAAAGGCACGATGTCCTGAGTGCAAGCTTAGGACGTCCCTCAAAGAACCATGTTAGGGCCATCCAAAACAAATCAAAGTTTAACAAGGTAAACCAATGTTCACAATATATATTAGTCCTTTAAACATGCAAATTAAGTTGTTACTTAAGATATAATCCATGTAAACAATTCACCTCAATATCCCCTTCAAGCATCACACCAACCCAGGACCTCATGTGAGTTGGAAAATTTAAATATGGGAGGGCCTTCATCCAATCCTATTAGATGTGCCACCTAGATAAGAAATAAAAAAGACTCGGGTAGAGGGATAGGTCTTGAGGGAATCAAAAATGAAAGAAACCCTTCAAAATTAAGTGCCATAGTGATATGAATTAGGGCTTACTTCATGGCTTATGGTGTCATCAAATCCATCTCTTATGAGTGCCTTTGTAGAGGGAGCGCTTACTACTTGAGATACCCTTTCCTTGGTACATTTTGCATTATGAACCCCTTTGTTTACATTTGATACCAAATTATTATTTTCAAGTCCCCTTTATAGGTTTCAAGATTTATTCCTTCATTTTGATGGGTTGTAGTGCTATATAATTGTGAAAACATACTCATCAAAACAAGGGAGATTACCATTATAGGGGGTAGAGCTCAAGATAGCCTATGGATTTTATGGTGTCCTTTATCATTTAGAATATACATACATAGCAACTACATCAACCTATGGGCCTTCAGCCCCTTCTTCTCATGAGAGAATGGACCATGACCCATTACCGAAGTTTGGTACATTATAAGAGGCTCTGGGGTGGAAAGTGTTAAGTATGGTGGGAAACGGAACGTTACCCTTGTGAGGGCCCCCTAGTAGTACCCATTTTCCCTCAGCAATGACAACATGGGACTAGGGCACATAAGTTGTCCACCAAGGTTAAACAAGACAATAAACATGATTTCCCAAGCCATTGATCCATTATCCAACTTCAACCAAAGATCCTTATTCACATGCCCAATAAATTAAGTACAACACTTCACATCAAAGAAGGACTAACATACCTCATGGTGACGTTGGATTACCATATCCTATTCACTAGGTTGCTTGGATATGATGAGCCTTATTTGACTTACAGTTGTAAGAAAATGAGGGGGGTTGTTGGGATTCCATCTATGGACATGTTGATCATCATCATGGTCAGGATTATTGTCTCCATTGCGGGCCATGAGACATGATCTCCTATGTTTACCCCTAGGCATGGGGGGTAACAGGGCTCAAGAAGAGGATGTCATGATGGTTGACACTTGAAACAAATCTTATCAAAATAAGGGATAGGGAGATCCTCCCAAGACTACTTTTTGTCTGAGTTCATCCTCTTAGCAGACCAATCCTCGGGTTACAAGGGGTACCTAAATTCAAGAGGCTTCTACATCATCTTCGTCATCTAAGTAAAGAATCTTGAAACAATCAACTACGATAAAATTTGATGCATATTTATTAGATATGGTCGTCATCCCTGAACAATAAAGGCATCTGAATGATTTCATGGAAGGTAAAACTTCCACTATTGCCAGCTTAACTGAAGAACAAAATGAATAAGGCATGTATATAAATAAAGTAGGTGTATATAATCCTAGAAGTTATGCGAAAAAACCTCCATTCTATGTATCTATAAATATTATGGATAAAATTGCTCATTTCCATCTAATTGATGGTGGATCAGGCCCTAATTTCATCTCTAAGATCATCATGGAAAAGTTAGTTCTTTCATGCACAAATGAAAACTCAAATAATATGGTGTATTACAATAGTCAACAACAAGCTATTATGGGTGAAATCAAGGATGTGACTTTGATTTTGTGTCCTCACCTGGAAATCAGAACCACATGTAATATTCAGGTGATTGACATTCAAGTTAGTAACTATTCCATCATTTTTGGAAGAGAATAGAAAGTGTTTACATTTCACTAGATGGGACACATGTGTCTCTTCCTAAGAATGGAAAGAATATCATTGTTCTTTGGGAGGGATGAATCTCGCCCTACATAGAAAGTCTTCCACAACCACATGTCAATTATATTGAGGAAGGCATTGTTGTATACTTGATTTTTCTAGAAGATAATGATTATGTTTCATCACCTCCAAATCCTGAAGATGGAATGTGGCACATGCATTTTGACAGTGCATGCTCAAGTGAAGGTAATGGAGTGGGAATAGTACTATATTCACTTGTTGGAAAGATTCAAAAATTTTCTTACAGATTGGAATTTGCATGTACTAACAATGTTACATAATTTGAATCCTTGGTTCTTGGAATTGAAAATGCATTTAATCTTGGATGTTATCATATTTCTATTTTTGGGGATTATGAACTTATTGTAAATATGGTTAGAATGATCTATACCCCCTCAAACAAATTGTTAAAAAGGCATACACAGGCAGTTTGGCAATCAATCTCCAATCTCTTATCTTTTAACATTACTCATATCATGAGAGATTTGAATTCTATGGTTGATAGGCTTGTTTTTTTTTTTGTTTTTTTTTTTCAGCTAGTCCTACAAGATAAGTACTTCTTGAGAGGCCTGATTGTACATTTTTTTCTTTATATCATCCTCACTTTCCTTATAATGTAGAATCATGGCAAGATTTTCTGAATGATGAAAGTATATGTGCATTTTTGTAGAATGAGCCATTAAAATGGAAATATATTATATCTCTTGAAGACAATAAATTTTGAAATGGATTGACCCCCTTGGAAAGCTCATTCTCATCCAATGATGTTGGGAATAAAAAGGAAAAAGAAGAGGACTCAAGAAGTCCCAAAGATTTTAAATATTGGAGCCCAATGTTCACATAAAGAAAAACAAAAATTCATGGATCTGTTTCGTGAATTTAAGGATGTCTTTGCTTGGTCATATGAGGATCTATGTGGTTTTGACCCTAACACTATTTATCATGTTATTCCTATCAAGGAAGAATAAAAACCGGTAAGGCAGAGATAATTTTCCTCTTCCTAACATGGAAATTATCTTACAACAAGTAGCGGGATCACAAATTATGTCAATTCTTGATGGATTTTCAGGTTATAATGAGATTCGAGTCAAGAGGGCTGACAAGTATAAAACCACATTCATCACATGTTGGGGCACCTTTGCTTATGAAATAATTCCTTCCTGCTTAATCAATGCAGGTGCTACCTTTCAAGTAGATATTCAAATAGCCTTTGATGATCCTATAAGTAAAATTATCCAAATCTATCTTGATGATTTAACTATCTATTCTAGAAATCGACAAGATCAATTTGATCATCTAAGACAAGTTTTCCTTCATTGCAGAAAATTTGATAAGATTCTTGAACATATTGTTTCTGATTCAAGAATCGGTATTGACCCAGAGAGGGTTATCGCAATTCAAAATATTGAAGCTCCATATCCAAAAAAATAAATTGAATCTTTTATGGGTAAAATTAATTTTGTTAAAAGATTCATTCTCATTTTTGCTAGAATGGTCAAGCATATATATAATATGTTAAAGAAATATCGATCATTTTCTTGGAATGATGACACTGAAAAATATTCCGTAGAAGTCGAGAAATCAATTAGTTATGCCCCTATTTTTGCATAACCAAATTTTGAAAAAGACTTCATTATTTACACAAATGCCACTAAAGAAGCAATCTTTGTTCTTCTTCTTCAAAAAGATTATCAAAATAATGACCAACGAATAGCTTACAATAGTCGAAGCTTATCTGATGGTGAATTTAAATACACTTTAATTGAAAAACATACTTATGCTCTTGTTAAAGCTATTGAAAAATTTTGCCACGTTATCTTAGGCAAGCACACTCAGGTAAAAGTCTTTTTTCATGTTGTTAAATTTTTGCTTTCACAAACACAACTCTTTGGAAAGATTGCACATTGGCTTGCTAAGACACAAGAACATGACTTCACGATCACAACCTATAACACTATTAAGGGATGAGATCTAGGCTTACACCTAGCTCAGCACCCTAAACCATGTGCTTCTTCTGAAAAATAATGAGGATGCCTTGTCTACACTTTTTCTAGTTGAATACAATAATCTTGATTTAGCAGAACATCCTTGGAATAAGGATATAATCTACTAATTGCAATTTCAACGATGTCCCTATAATATTAAGTATCATAGACGTAGAAGGACTTCGACTTGAGGCCTCTAAATATCTAGTCTTGAGGACTATTGTAACATTGTGTAGATGATACGGCAGCCCAAAAGATCTTAAAACAAATACATGGGTCAGCAGATTCAAACATTCGTATTGGTGTTCATTTTCTTGCCAAATCCACTTCTCATAAAGTTTTGAGAACTAGTTATTACTAGCCTTTAGTTTTTAAAGATTCTTATAAATGTATACATGCTTGTATTGAATGTCAAAAATTTGATGGCAAAGCAAAGTTTTTTTCCATGCCCTTATAGCTAGTTATTCCTTACTTTCCCTTTTCTAAATGGGGATTGAATTTCATTGGACCTATAAATTCTTCATATTTTGTTGGCCATATTTTTATCTTGACAACAACATATTATCTTACAAAGTGGATTGAAGTTGTACCTCTCAAACATGCACAAGATGAACATGTAATTTCATTTTTGGAATCTAATATATTTTCTCAATTTTGTCTTCCAATTGAAATAATTTTTTATAATGGGCCAACATTTATACCTGGAAAATTTACCCAATTCCTTTACGAATTTGGGGTGAATCATTTCACTTCATCTATGTCTTATCCACAAGGGAATGGGCAAGTTGAATCAACAAATAAAAATTTGTTCAAAATCCTTAAGAATATCATAAATGATAAACCTCGTCAGTGGCATAATTTACTCACTTATGCATTATGGGCAGACGGTACCACTACAAAAACCAATACTGGCCATACTCGCTTTCAATTTTTTATGGCCAAAAAGCGATAATGCTTGTGAAACTTGAACTAACTTCCCTTATATTAGCATTGCAGGTAGAAGAGTTGAACTCTACTAATATCCCTCAAAGGATTCATGCCTTGTTGGCTCTAGAAGAACAAAGGAGATTTTCTCTTGAAAATATTAAGAAGAGGCAACAATATGTTAAGAAGTACTTTGATAAGAGGGTAAAATCGACTACATTTGCAGCTGATGAAAAAGTTTTACTATGGGATTTTTCTCACGCTGACAAAGGTAAGCATACAAAGTTTCAAAAGTTATGGCTTGGTCCTTATATAATCGCTTCTATAGTTAGGAATAACTCTTATTTACTAAAAGACATGGATGGGCGATTATTTTCCCACACGACTAATGGTTCACATTTGAATCACTATGTTGAACCTGGCTGGTTTTTCATCATTTACAGTGTTTCATGTATATATTTTATTTTTTGTTTGTATAGCTTTGTTTATTTTATTTTTCTAATTTATTTATTTTTTCTTTGTTTTGGTTTTGCGATTTGGGTCAAAGATGGATCAATCAAGTTACTTGTCTGATCATTAGATTGCAAAATTTTCATTAATTTGTTTTGGAAAGAATTGAAGAAATACAAACAACAGAGATGAATGAAATATCTTGTATTTGCAATGCTACTTATGTAGTATTTTCAAAACCTACCAGATTGTCTTGTTGAGGCTTGATGATCACAACTTGTTCCCATTTTCTTCTTTCTTATTATACCCTCCATGAGTGTTTATTTTAGAGCATATCAGAAAATTTTGATGAAAAATCTATTGAAATGCCTGAGAAGAAGAAATGTTCAGCAAATATAATTTCACTTTCAAAGCAAAACCAGAAATTTTGAGTTCTAGCCAGTTAGAAAATTGACTACCCGATGGAATCGCCCTATGTTGAATCAAAATCTCATCACCTATTATAAAAAGCATGCAAATGATTGCAAGGCCTATCTATATATTTATGATATAATATTAATAGGTGGATTCCCATATTAGAAAACATAAAGATGGTTATTTTCATACATTCTCCTTCAACGCACTTGCACGTCGGTAGTATTATGATGAATATTCAAAGTTATGGTTTGATAATCTTTAGTTCTTATATTGTTGGCATGATTAGACAATGAAATGGGTTTATTTCACTTCAATTTGGTGCATATTATGATGGTAAATTCTTTGTGTTCTCACATGGTACTTGTAAAATGTATGATCTTCCCTACTCCTATGATTACACAATGCTCATGAGTTCAAAACATATAAATTTTACAGTTTACATTGCCTATACAAATTTGACATGTATGCAATGGGGTCAAAGTGTGACAAGAAAAAGCATGGTTACAAACCATACACATGTGGAGAGTTTTCATACATATACAAAAATCTTGTTACAAAGTCATGTTATGCACAAAGGTTATGGCATATCAATGGATTCACTCTACAAAGCTCACATCGGTTTTATATTGCAAAGTAGTGATGAACAAAGGTTATGTTTGAGTTGAAACATTATAAGTATTAAAGCTATGGGCAAAAAAATTTGAAACTTTAGGTTTGATAAATAATACCGCGCATATGTTTTGAGTGGTATAAAGCTTGGGTTATTTCATAACATGTAATATATAGCATATAATGCATATGGTTGAATTTGAAAACAAAACAAGCCCTTGCCTATTCGCATGAGTATTGATTTGATTAGGTATTATTGTGAAGTGACAAGTTTGATAGCAATGGTAAAACGCATTTTGAGCACATGATTGTTAGTTGACATGACATTTGGTATTAGTCAATGTTTGGTTTATATGGCATATGGTATATGGTGTATATGTTAAAAAAACTCATGTGAATCGTTGAGTTGGCATGCACATGTGAGCTATGGTTTGGGGGCGACGTGATGGGTTGGCCATGCATTAATATGCAAGGACGTGGTAATTAATTCCACAATCTCATGTATACCACCCCAGTCTGCATTAGGATTTGTTCATTTCACTTTGGTTATGTTGAAGTTGTGAAGGAAGAAGAGCTTGAGCTAGCTTTGAATCCCTACTCCTATAATTTTTAGCAATCATTTTCAGCCCAACCCTGGTATAAAAAGGAAGCAAGGACAGGTATTTACATGTTAGTTTGTTGATCATCTTATGCATGCATTTTGCGAAACAATAATTTGGTAATGGCTTTGTGGTCCTTATTGGTATAGAATGTGTTCTCCCTTTCCCTTCTTTTCACTCTTAATGGAGTAATTTTTCAAGAAGAAAATGAAATGGTTATTCTGTGTTGAGTGTCTTCTCCTCTCCATGCATTATTTCACTTTCCATTTGTCATTTGTGGTTGTTAAAGCTGAACCCATTTGATATAAATTGTGAGTTGCGACCTAGGTTCAAGTTTTTGTAATTTTTTCTTACTTTCTAGTATATCAATATTTGAAACTCCTCTACTTTATTGAGAAGAGCATGGTTTCAATCCAAAACAATCATTTTGGATATGGGTCTTATGTTATTTAAAAGTTGTGGGTTAATTTTTTTTATATATATGAGTATATGAACCCAACCTTGGTTTATTTTTAGACAAGTTATAGTCGTGTAAGAGTTGCAACCAACATTGAAATCTTTTGTTGAATATAAAACTGGGTTTTGAACTCGTGACCTTAATTGATTTTAAATGGGTATAACAAATGTGTACAAGTTGTTTCCTTTGCACCAACACAGGTTCTGGTTGAATTGGATTTCGAACTGGTGGAAATATCTTAAATGATGGTTGTTTTGGGTTGATTTCAAAGGTTTATACGAGTTGTTTCTAACTTATAAAATGAAGCAATGATTTTTGCCGATAAGTATGAGACTTGGGTGTGATTCTTAATTGATTTTGGTTTTATGGGTTTTGAAACCACGCCCATATTGTGGTGATTAAGTTTTTGGATAATGTATGTGAAAAGATATGTGTTAATTCGTATTGTTTGTTGGGTATGGGCCAATTTTGGGTTTGAACCCATGACCTTATAAGATGATTAAATTGATTTAAAGTTTGTAAATGGGTTAGTATGTGGCTTTTACAACAATGTTATTTCTAACCCTTATTTGGTGGTGATCTTAAATCGAGCTTTGAACTCATAATCATATGGGAGATAATTGGTTATGGATTAAGTTTAAGAGTCGACATGAGCTATTTCTTTCACAACTAAGCATGGGGTTTCAAGTTCGAACCTTGATCAATAAACTATGTTCCTAAAAGAAATATTTATTGGATGGTTGCTTGGTTATATGGGTTTTGTTGTTGGAGATACCTCACACACACCTAGGAATTCTTTTTCCTAAGGTTTTCCCTATGTTTACTAGTCATTATTCAGTCCCTACAGTCTAGGGAGAATATTCCTCTAGGAGAATATTCTCTTCAGTTCACATTTCAGTTTGATCAGTTGAGTGGAGTCTAGATGCCACATTGGGATCATCACCATGCAGCATTGGGATTATCACCAGCTAATGTGCATTGTCCTTGGGATCATCACTAGACTAGCACATTACTCACAATTCCCTCATATCCTCCTCACTTCACTATGTTTCAGTCAGTTAACTGAAGACTGAGAGACTAGTTAACTCAGACTAGGTGGCAGTTAATGTTAAATTTAGAGTTGTTGTTAAGTTATTTTCAATTTACTAGACAATAATAGCATAAGCAAGATCACTGAAAGAAACACAATCACATGGTGCAAACCATTTTATCTTGGGAAACCCTCATGGGGGAGAAAACCCAGCAAAAACTTCCTTAATATAGATTGCAAAGATAATGCAAAGATAAAAGACCAAACACTAGAGAATATCCAAGATTGAGCAATGCGCCTCTCTCTTCTCCTCCTTCTAATTGTAGCTTCCTTCAAACTTGTGCACGAGATGAGTGACTTGAGTGAGTGATATAATGAGGCATCATCCTCTCTTATTTATACTAGTTGATAGGTGTTAGGGTCGTGTCTCTTCACCAAGATGGTCTGACTTCTTCAATTAGTGGCTAAAACCACTTTAATTATCCCTAGGGTTCGACTTCTCAATTAGCATCATTTAATTAGGGTTTGACCAATCCACAAAAGGGGAATTGGTCATACATAAGTCCTCACATGATCAATCCACAAAAGGGGATTGATCTGTATAATAATAACTCAATAGTAAGTAGAATATTCTTCACAATTACAATATATAAACACTCCCCCTTAACAAGAAGGGTATTCTACAACATCATCAGGAAAGAGAGAGAGGGAAGCAACATCATCAACATATGGAACACTGACTGGCATATCTATAAATCGTCGAAAGTTTTTCTCATCATCAATAGCATCATCATTCACAGCATGGAGCTGGAATATCATCATCAACATCGTTCATAGCATGGATTTGGAATGGCATCATCATCATCATCATCGTTCACAGCATGGAGATTGAATCTGAAACATCAACAACACTAAGATGATATAGCATCATCAATAGCAGGAGGTTGATCCAACATCATAATCAACAGCACGAGCCTAGAGCAACAACATCATCAACATCACGAGGCTGGAACAACAACATCAACAACAAGAGGATGATATGACATCATCATCATATTGCAACAGAACGAGGCAGGTGTAACAACAACATTTTGTGGTACTCTGAGAGTCCCTAGGAATCTGCCCAAGAATCATAAGATTCCCTAGGATATAAAATCCTAACGGATTTACCACATGGTACTCTGACAGACCATCCTTACCGGACCTTCAAGATCTGCCTAGGACTCATAAAGATTCCCTATGATTATAAAATCCTAACAGAGTTACCACTACTTACCACAGCTGGCATATGCATGTGCAGGTACTCTGATAGACCGTCCTTACTAGACCTTCAGGATCTGTCCAGGGATGATCAGTCCCCTAGGATATAAAATCCTAACTGAGCTACCTGTTGTTGGTCAGGATACCATAGTATCATCAGCATCACTCCCCCTTTCGAGGGAGGTCCTTTTAGACTATACCAAGCTTGTCTCGAAAGTATTCAAACTTTACACGAGACATAGGCTTGGTCAACACATCTACAACATGCTCATATGTGCCAACATATTGGATCTTTACAGCTCCCCTCTACACCATATCACGAATGTAGTGATACCGGATTTCTATGTGCTTCAACTTATCATGGAACACAAGGTTCTCTGTCATGTTTATGAAACTTTGGTTATCACATAGAATCAAGGTTGCTTCCATCTCTAGATCAAATAAATCTATCAATAACTTTCGAATCCATATGGCTTCACAACTGGTGGAACATGCAGCAATGTATTCTTCTTCTGTCATGCTAAGAGAAATATTGGATTGCTTCATACGCTGCCATGAAATAATGGCTGACCCTAGAGTGAAACAACATCATGAAGTGCTCTTTCTATCAGAAACACTTCCAACCCAATATGAATCAGTATAACTAATCAGTATGAAGTCATGATATCCAGTATAACAGAGACCAATGTCCAACGTACCCTTAAGGCATCTCATCACATGATTTACAGCTACAAGGTGAACACGTTTGGGCTCTACCATATACTGACTCAAGGTGTTCACAACAAATCATATATATGGCCTGGTATTTGTCAGATACATCAACGTACCAATAATCTGTCTGTACAGAGTAGCATCTACTAATTTTGACGAAGTATCAACCAGTAGCTTCAACTTTGTTTCTAAGGATGTGTTCATGGCTTTACATTCCAACATATCAAACATCTTTAGTATTTCAAATGAACACTTCCCTTGGTTAAGGAAGATCTTCTCTAGTCTCTGCCAAACTTCAAGACCTAAGAAATAATGCATCAGGCCTAGGTATTTCATCTCAAATTATGCAGCGAGCTTCTTCTTACAATCTGTGATGAGCCTTTATTCTCTAGTTAAGAATAAGGCATCCACATACAACAGAAATATAATAGGCTCATCATTCATAACCTTAAAGGAAAGGTTAGAATCATCTTTACTCTTGGTAAATCCCAAGCTCGTCAAGAAACTGTCAATTCTTCCATACCAAGCTCTAGGAGCTTGCTTCGACATGTATAGAGCCTTCTTCATCTTGTAGACATAAGTCTTTATATCTTCAACTTCAAACCCTTGAGGTTGTTCTATATACACTTCTTCTTCAATAACACCATTTAAGAAGGTTGTTTTCACATCCATCTGGTGTAACTTCCACTTCATCTTAGCTGCAAGAGCTATAATTGTTCTAATAGAAGTGTATCTGGCTACAGGAGAAAACATCTCTTCATAATCAATGCCTTCCTTTTGAGAAAAGCCATGAGCTACAAACCTTGCTTTATGTTTTTCAATAAAACATGTTGCTTTATGAAGGTCTACTTGAATTCTAGTAGACCTGTAACTACCTTGATCACATATGGTAAGGATTTGTAGTTTATGTGAGCTAGTATTCTATTCCAAAGTTCACATGGAATCTCAGTGGAGTGAGTCAAGGATGCATCTGAGTGACCTTTTAGCTTTTACAAGCCACCTTCTTCTGTTCCAATCACAATTGCATCTTCTATGGTTTTTCCTTTAGGCCACATAATAAATTCACCATCTATGAATGCAACCCTGAAACCTTTCTTATCTAAAGTTGAGATAGAAAGTAAGTTGTCAAACTTGGCACATATAGTACATCCTTCATCTTCATTAGGGTCCCTGAATCAAGATTGTAGGTGGACTCTCCCACTCCTTTGATAGAGTATTGGTAATCATCTCCAAGTGTAACTTTCTAGGGAAAGTTGTTTTATGTAACACTGGAGAGGATGTCTCTCTGATCTGTCATGTTCTTAGAGGCACCACTATCTATGAGCCAAGTATCCTCACCATGTGTCAAAGATCCTGAGAGGGCAAAAAATAAGACATAGTCTTCAATCTCTTCCTTAATCAACTTCATGGGTATCTCATCATCTTCAACTGTATGGGCATGATTTATTTTGTTTTTTCTCTTCTTGTATTCTTCTCTTATGGTTGGACAATTCTTAGAAATATGTCCCATCTTATCACAATGACATTGATAAAGGGAGAAATATTTTTCTCTTCTTTGACCCTTCTGATATTTCTGGAATCTCCTTGGAGGGTGAGATTCTTTATGGAAATGGGTGAATCTCCTTAGGGAGTGAGATTCCTTGTGTAGGTTGGTCTCCTTTTGGAAATGAGACCTTCTCTTTCCTCCTTTATCATGAGAAACTACAGCTTGGTCTTCATCCCTTAATAGTACTGCTTCCCGGTTAGCTACTCTTGCATCTTCTTAAATAAATTCTTCCCAAAGACTCTCAAATTGTAGTTTTTCCTTTCTGGAAAAAACAGTTTGGACGAAGGCATGTCAAGGTCTTGTGAGACCATTTAGAGTTGTCATGATGAGTTCATATTCATCCAAGATATTTCCAATTGCTTCTAACTATTCTTTGAAATGAGTAATCCTTGAGAAATAGTCTTGAACAATTTCTCCTTTCTGCATCTTTGTATTCTTGAGTTGAGTTCTCAAGTTCATCTTCCAGTTAATGTTCTTTACTTCATACATTATGTTTAGGGCATAAAACATTTATTTTGGAGTATATTTTTAGGACACTTGAGGGATCAAGTGATCTTTAATAGAGCCTGCAATGATTCGTTTGGACCTAATCATATCCTTCTTGTACTTTTCTTTAGTTGTATCTTCTTCGGGTTATGGTACATTTTCCTTTATGTATTTTGCAAGGTCATTATCTTTAAGAATGAGTGCAATCCTATACTTCCAAGCACAAAAGTTATCCACACCTTCTGAATTGTCAACAAGCTTGGTGCTTGTAGACATCTTAAGTTGGAACTGGGAAAATGACCAAAAATTGAAAGTGATCAGAAATTGAATCTGAACTTACCAGTAGGTGCGTTAGGCTGAGGCGAGTAGGCTGGTGTAATATGTTTTCAGAAAATCTAAATTTTACCCCTTGAAATTGGACCTGCACAAATATGAACTAGTACTTCTGGTATTGGTTCTCATTTTCTGGTTTTCTAGTTTTCTGGTACCAATCAAAACTAAGGTTTCACTTTTCAGATGTTTTTTCCATTGAAAATGTGTGCTCAAGATGCCAATGAGTTCGTTGGGCTAGGGTGCACTTCCCTATATGGTTTTTAGGCTGAAATTCCTTTCCAAAAAAAATCCCTAACTTTATTCTACGCTAACAATGTCATTTTTGGTAACCTAGTGAAAGGTGCTCTATTCAACCAAGCTCGGATACCATGTTAAATTTAGAGATGCTATTAAGTTTTTTTCAATTTACTAGATAATAATAGCATAAGCAGGATCACTGAAAGAAACACAATCATAAGTTACACAACATGTTATCCTGGGAAACCCTCATGGGGGAGAAAACCCAGCAAAAACTTCCTTAATATAGATTGCCAATACAATGCCAAGATAAAATACCAAACACTAGAGAATATCCAAGAGTGAGTGATAGAATGAGGCATCATTCCTCTCTTATTTATGCTAGTTGATAGGCGCTAGGGTTGTGTCTCTTCACCAAGCTGGGCCAACTTCTTCAATTAGTGGCTAAAACCACTTTAATTAGCCATGGGGGCAGACTTCTCAATTAGCATAATTTAATTAGGGTTTGACCAATCCACAAAAGGGGATTTGGTCATACATAAGTCCTGACATGATCAATCCACAAAAGGGGATTGATCTATATAATAATAAGTAGAATATTCTTTGCAGTTACAATATTTCAATAGTTAACTCCCGTAACTACCTAAGAGACTAGACTAGGTGGTAGTTTACTCCCGTAACTGCTGGTGTGTGTCCAGATCACGCTAGACCCCCACTATGATGCATTGGATTCTCCTCCAGTGCACATTAGTTGCGATATATATAGTATATCATGTGTAAATCATCATTCATTCATTTGGTTACTTAGAGTTCTTCCATTCTTTCTCTTTTGCTTCTCTTTTCTCATATTTTCTCTGCAAATTGTGTATGTAATTTATTATCTAGATATATTATCTGTAGGCTCAACACATTTACATGGTATGAGAGCCAACAAACTACTATGGAAAAGACACACCATAATACTTTTGCAGGTACTGAAGATTGAAGACATCGAAAAAATGGAATTTCCAAAAGAATTCATTCTTACACCGTACAATTTATTTGCATGGAAAGAGAAGATGATAGTGAATCTTTGAGGCAAAGGATTATATAGGTTAACCATGGACATAGATACCTAACCCACATCATCCATAGAAAAATCCAAGTATCTGAATCGAATGGATGAAGCATTTGGAACTATTTGCAGACTCATTTCTCCTGAACTCCTGTTTCACATATCCTCTTGTAAAATACCCAATGAATCCTGGACCACCATGGAAGGGATTTTTGGAAAACAGGATGAGATCAAGGGAAACATGCTCGATGTGGAATTTCTCACATTGGATCCAAAAACCTTCGACAATCTCTAAGATTTATTTACCAAATATAAGGATTTGTTGTCAAAAATCAAGGCTTGCGGGGTTGATATATCTAAAAAGGATAAACAAATGGTTCTTACAATTCTCTCCAAACTTGGTCCGAAATACTCAGTGTCAGTATCCACATTTCATTCAGTTAAGCTTGCCTCTGGAGCCACCTAGAAGATGCCCTCTCTTGAGTTCTTTATTGAATCTCTGACACAAGAGCGGAACAAGCTTATCAACATGGGAAAAATCAAAGGTCCAAAGGTGCATGCACTTACTGTGCATGATGGTAGCGGTCATGAAAATCAAAAATCTAAATACAAAGAAAAAAGGAAAGAACATGAAAATCCAAAGAAGGAAGGGTACTCAAAACCCTTCAATGATGCCTCTGGATCCAAAGGTGGAAAGGGAAGAGAAGGGGAGAAATGCACTTATTGCCATAAACGATTCCATATAGAATTTGCATGTATACATAAATAGATAGATCAAATGGCCCAAATACTTCAAAAAAACAACCTTGGAGATCGCATCCCCGAGGGTTCCAAGAAGAACTATCCAAAAGATCAGAATCCCAAGAACGGAAATTCTAGCGATGCTTTGATTGCCATCAACTCCTCTCCTAATGCTTGGATCATAGATTTAAGTGCATCACACCACATGGAAACCACAAAAGAAATGTATTCTTCATTGGATGCATGAAAAGGTCCTCATATTCTAATGGGGGGAAACTCTCTAGTCGAGGTCACCAACAAAGGAAGAATTGAACTCACAAACGGAAGCTTTCAGAATGTGCTACACGTTTCCAAATTTTCCATCAATGTTCTCTTTGTGTATCAGATGACAAACTCTGGCACTGGAAAGAGAGTCATATTCACACTTTATGCAGTGGATATATATGACATGCAAACCAATTCCAAAGTTTCTACTAGTGAGGTAAATAATCAATCGAGACTCTACACATTTTCTAAATTTATTAAACCAAATTCTGCATTATTGCTTACCCATGATGATGAAAGTAGTAGGATATGGCGCGAAAGGTTTGAGCATTTAAATTTTAGATATATGCAACATATTAGAAAGCAGGGAATGGTTGATGGTCTACCTGACATCCACTTCTCGAGAGGAATTTGTGAGGGATGTGTTCTTCGAAAACACCCTCAAGAGAAATTTGACAAAGGAAAGACTCAGAAGGCCTCCTTTCCTTTAGATTTGATCCATAGTGATCTAATGGGCCCTTTTCTGCATCCATCCATCAGTAAAGCAAGGTACATTCTCATTTTTGTTGATGATTTCTCACGCTGCACATGGATTTTCTTTCTCGGGAAAAAATCAGAGGTCTTTCAACACCTAAAATATTTCAAAGCCCTTGTTGAAACACAGTCAGGAAAGAAGATAAAATTCCTCCGAATAGATAACGGGGGGGAGTATGAAAACCATGAGATACAAAATATTTGTCTTGAGGCCAGAAGTCAGTTGCAGCACACGGTTCCCTATACTCCGCAGTAAAATGGAGTTGCTGAGTGGAAAAATAGATCTCTAAAAGAGATGGCATCTTGCATGCTACATGCAAAGTCACTTCCATAGATATTATGGGCTGAAGCACTTAATTGTGCAACCTACATCCAAAACAAATCTCCCCATAGATATGTCAAGGATAAGACCCCCTACGAGGCTTGGAGTGGCCTCAAACCGGAAGTGACATGCTTCTGTATATTTGATTCTTGTGCATGGGCCATGATTCCCTCTGAGAAGAGGAAGAGACTTGATCCACATAGCACATAGTGTATATTTTTTGGATACCCCAATGATGTGAAGGGATACAGACTCATTGATCTTTCCTCATACTGGCTCATCATTGAGTAGAGTGTCTAATTCAAAGAAAGTGTCTCGCATGCACCTCAGCAGCTGCATGCTGACACTTTTTTTCTTCCACCTATCTGAGATGATGAACATGCACATGTCAACTCTTCTTCAGATGAAGGTTCTGATTCAAAGGATTTAGATGATTCAAATACTAAGTCAATACAGTCATATGCAGAGTCAGTGCATGCAAAAGCAGATGCAGAGCCAGAGAAGAGGCCCAAGTGGGCCAAGCCTACTCTTTAGGATGCAGGAGATCTTGTTCAAGATCTAACTGATACTAGGATCATGACTCGATCTGATTTCAAGGAGCCTCCTCTTGCACTCACTGGCATTGAATTTATGCCACCCAGGCATATTTTCTTGGTTCAATATTCATATCCAAAGTCCTATGGCGAGGATGTTGGAAATCCCTTTTGGAAATCCACCATGCAGGAAGAGTACAACTCCCTCCTCAAGAACCAGACTTGGGATCTGGTCCCCCTTCCTTTAGGAAAGAAAATTGTCAGGTGCATATGGGTCTACAGAACCAAGAGTACAGCGGATGGACAGGTTAAAAGATACAAATCCAGGCTAGTTTCCAAAGACTTTCAGCAGGTGCACGAAATTGACTATAATGAAACCTTCGCTCTGGTAGTGAAGATGGATTCCATACATTTAGCACTTGCCATTGTGGCAGCCAAGGGATGGGAATTCCATCATATGGACGTGAATAATTCATTTCTTCACAATGATCTCTCTAAGGAGATCTATATGGAGCAGCCCCAGGGATTTGTGCAAGATTCATATTTGGTCTGTCGACTAAAGAAGTCTCTTTATGGCCTCAAGCAGGCCCCAAGGGCATGGTATGCGAAGATGGACTCCTACCTGTTGTCACAAAACTTTGCACGTTGTAAGTCAGACACGACTTTTTACATGCTCAGGACGACTAATTCACTTCTACTCCTAGTTCTATATGTTGACGATCTGTTGATCATCGGTTCCTCGACTTCAGTAATTGTTGTAGTCAAGAGGATTCTGCATGATAGGTTCTTGATGGCAGACATGGGTCCACTACATTTCTTCCTTGGACTCAAGATCAGTCAGGATGCATCAGGCATCAAACTGTCTCAGGCCAAGTATGCACAAGATCTCCTTGAGAGATTTCACATGACAGACTGCAAGTCTACCCCGACTCCTTTCTTATCAGGAGTCAGACTTGAGGATGGTAGTGACACTCCACTGGTGGACAACACATTGTATAGACAACAAGTGGGGATCTTGTTTTATCTCACACTCTAGACCATACCTCTCCTATGTAGTTGGAGCAATATTTAGGTTCATGCAAGAGTCGCATGAGCTACATTGGAAGGCTGAAAGGTGTATCCTTCGATACATACAGGGCACCATCACCTTTGGGATTCGCTATGTAGTAGACTCTACATTGGACCTCATCGGGTTCACTGATTCTGACTGGGTTGGCGATAGCATTGATCTCAAGTCCACATATGGTTACTCACTTAGTCTTGGTTTTAGGACTATATGTTGGTCGATTAAGAAGCAGGTTGTTATTTCTCTATCTTCAGCCGAGGTAGAGTAAATAGGGGTAGTTAGCATAACCATTTAGGTTATGTGGCTAAAACATTTTCTCACTGAGTTGGGCATTCAATTTCATCAACTGATCGTCATCTGGTGTGACAACCAGAGCACTTTGAAGTTCTGTAGAGATCCATTTCAGAGGCAGTGGACGAAGCACATAGATATCCACATGCACTACACCCGATACTTAGTACATGAGGGGATCATTGACCTGCAGTTTTTTCCTTCAAAAGAACATGATACAGACATCTTCACCAAGATCTTCACTAAGCAGAAGTTCCATTCTCTGCACCGTCATCTTGGAGTGAAGGACACAGTTGCCTAGAAATTGTCAGTTCTTCTTTTTACATAGATTGTACTTTGAGGGGGGTTCTTCCCATGAGTTTTTCCCTCTTTCCTCATTTATTTCAGTGTATCTTTTGTATTTGGGTACCTAACATGGCCTCGTTGCTGGAACCCAATCTTTATTTTCACCATAGTGATGTTTAGTGGGGGTGTTGGAGATACTTCACACACACCTAGGAATTATATTTCCTAAGGTTTTCCCTATGTTTACTAGTCATTATTTAGTCTCCTATAGTCTAGGGAGAATATTCTCTTCAGTTCACACTTCAGTTTGATCAGTTGAGTGGAGTCTAGATGCCACATTAGGATCATCACCATGCAACATTGGTATCATCACCAACTAATGTGCATTGTCCTTGGGATCGTCACTAGACTAGCACATTACTCATGATTCTCTTATCTCCTCCTCACTTCACTCTATTTCAGTCAGTTAACTGAAGACTGGGAGACTAGTTAACTCAGACTAGGTGGTAGTTAACTCTCGTAACTGCCTGAGAGGCTAGACTAGGTGGTAGTTTACTCCCATAATTGTTGGTGTGTGTCTAGATCACTCTAGACCACCACTATGGCGCATCGGTTTCTCCTCTAGTGCACATTAGTTCATATATACAAAGTATATCATGTGTAAATTATCATTCATTCATTCGGTTGATGAGAATTCTTCCATTCTTTCTCTCCTGCTTCTCTTTTATCATATTTTCTCTGCAAATTGTGCATGTCATTTGCTATCTAGATCTATTAGCTGCAAGTTCAACACATTTACATTTGTATCATTGCTATGTTTAAGCATGTTATGTTTAATTTGAAAGAAAATATAAATAACTTTGATAATACAAGTTCAAGTTGTAGATTAAAATCTAAATGCATGTTTAGAAAAGAGATGGAAAGTTTGACATTCAAATTTAAAGTTTATTTGTATTTTATATAGACAGGGCATTCTCCCCTCATCTTATACCACTTTCCATAAGTTATTCCTGAATATCCCAAAAACACTTTTCATTAAAAAAACTCATGAAATAATTCCCCATGTTGATATGATTGATTATAATAAACTTTTGAAGAACACTTGTCAAAAGATAGTTTTACATGACATGATTATAATCAACAGTATGATGTGTGGGAAACTTACTATTTATGGAGATGTGTCTTGTAGATATTGTGTGGATTAATTAAATGCTCAAACAGATTATAATGAATGGTTTATAGAATATGATGATATGAATCTTATTCAAAGGAAAAGTAAATAAGTTATGAACATAATTGGTTTAAATGGATTTAGAATACCATGCATTCCTATCATCTATAACATTTTTCATAAGTCACAAATCCTTTTCCACTACTCATGTATCATGTGTAATTTCATCCCATTCATTTCCCATGTTCAAAGAGATTAGTGATTCATTATATTATTGATGGTTTGGTAGAAAATGCATAATTTGAATGATATAGACAAGTAGAGAAAGTGGCAGCTTATGATATTCTTCCTTGTTTTCCCTCTTCCCTTTCATATTCCCTTAGCATGATTGATTGTTTGGCCAGTCCATAGCGATTGTTAAATTATTTTAAAAGCAAATTAGTATTTGATGATTAACATATTGTAACTTGCATATATATACTAATTGGGTCATTGATGTAATATAGATAGAGGAAAAGAGGTAACAATCACTCAGGTAACAAGGGTAATAGAGAAAACATAGGTAGAATGCCTAATGCATTTGGGAAAAGAGGCATAAACAAAAGAATAAGGTTCTTCATCCATTTTAGTGCAAATTCTAAGGAATTCAATCGGTTGGTTCAAACTGGCTATTTGAACCTCGCTAGCCACCCTGCTTTCTAGCCACCTCAGGCACTTGACATTCCTCCTCTGTAACCACACCCAAGCATTGTCGATTTTCAAGATTCACCTTGTATGCCATCAACCAATGATGGCTGGAAAAAATTTCATGCTAATCCTCCCTCTAGTGTAGTCCATTGGCCAACTATGTCATTTCCACTTCCTCCTCCTCCTCCTTTACAACCTACTCAACCTGTTTCTTATGTAGCTTCTTATGCACACTCTGTTCGGCTTCCTAAAAATTATAAATATTTACCCATTGAGCCTCATCCAGATAAAGGAAATCACCCTACCATATCTGTTAGTTATTATTCATCCAAGACCTCTGCTTATACAGTCAAGTCCCTCCCTGTCAATCTTGAAGATAACATAAGGAAAAATACATTTGATTACATGCATCCTGAGGTGTCAAAAGTTGAGGAAAAGAAATTAGTTGATGCATATTTACTTAAACACGGGGCAACACTAACAGAAGGAAATAAATAGAGAGAGTCTACTTCAAACATAAAATATTATTTCTGATTTTTATTTTATGATGTGATGACACTCCCCCTTTGACTTCCGAGACATATATTTTTGGGACAACATACATGATATTATTTTTTGAAAAAAAAAATATCTTGCCTTTATTGTGACTTGGGAGATACAAGTGTCTTTTATGATATGGCTTGGTTACATTGGTTGCTTTTGATATTTATTTTGATGTTGATATGTGCATGATATATGAGTAAAATGTGGAGAAACAAGGAAATGTTGAAAATAAAAAGAAATAAGCACATATAGGGGCCCCACCTGTTAATTATTATTTATTATTATTTACCCTTATTATCAATAAGTTGTTCTATCTTAATTAAAGTTATTTAACTTTAGTAACAAAAGGTAGTTGAACCACTTGAACTGTTTTTTGAAGAATAAAATGAAAGAAGCAAGGACAAGGAAGGACATGAGAAAATAGAGAGAGATGCTTATGATAAGGTTTTCTCTTGCCTCAAGTGAGAATACTTATTAATTCATTTAGTTATGAGTTTTCATCGGATCTAAGTTATCTTGTTGATAACAAGGTTACTCTAAACGTGGAAAAAAGAAAGGACTGGGAAGCACAGAATTTTGGCATGCTTCAAAAGGTCAGTCATTCATCTTGATAGTCCATTTAGACTTAAGTGGAATTTCTGAATTCAATTTCAGTGTTGATTAATGATATTTTGCAGAGTCAAGACTGTGACGTGCTTGTAGATTGGATTGATCCAATTTATTTTTGTCTTGGTCTTTTTCTTTGAGACGTCAGTTATATTTGTATGATTTTAAATTACATATTATACTTCTAAGTATAATTATGATCCAAACCCTCATAGTGGTTTGTAAAGAGAAACTTGGTTGTAACTCATAAAAGATATCAATAAAATCATTTTCTAATTTCTTCTCAATTTGAGACTTGTCGCATACCAAATTTCCAGATGTATGTTATCTTGTATTTATTTATTCAGTTGATATAAATTTCATTTGCAAGCACTTTTTCTATTTTTAAATTTATTTCACAGTAAGCATACAAATTTTTAAAATAGCACCAGGTCCAATAACTTATTTCTTGAGGGATGATTGATATTTTTGAGCAGGCTATAATCCCAGGGTGATAATCCTGCCTATCTCACCTATCCTAGTGACATTAAAAAATGCTTGAGTGAGGATAAATCCATTCCTCGCCTCAACAATACCTTCAACCATACCTTTACCGTGTAGTGCTCGAAGGCCCTTCTCCCCAATATGTCCCAGTATTTAATGCCATAACATTGTCTTTTCTCAAAAGACCATAGGGGTTTTGTCTTCTTCATTTCCACCCTCAAGAACAAGACAAATATTACACCCATCACTAATATTTCTTCCCAACAATTTGTACAGATTTCCATTCCAAACTCCATACAACAACACAATTTATGCTCAAACCATTTTGCAAGTTTCCTTTTCAAACACAGTATGTACACATGCATAACTCATCTTACTTAGAGATATCAAATTTATAGCCAACTTTGGAATGTGCAAGCCCCCAGGGAATGTTCTAATCCTTCCATCCTTAAATTGAAACTTCAATTTTCCTCGTCATGTGATTCGACTTGTCAAGTCAACTCCTAAGAAAACGTCACCTCCATTATACTTTTTATATTCACAAAAAAAGTCCCTATGAGGAATCATATGAAAAGAAGCATCTGAGTCAAATTGTCATACATCATTATATTCATGTGTGCTTGAATAAGAAAATACACATCCCCTCCTTCTTCTAAGGATTCATTCCCTTCTATGGAAGGAACATCATCAGATCCCATCCCTTTATCAACACTTTTACATCTACAATCCTTCTTGTAATGCCCAATTTTACGACATTTTTCAGCATTTCCTTAAGGATTTTCTTGGAGATTTAGATCTACCTCTAGATTTAGATATCCCAATTGAATACTTATTTTTATTTCTATCCAGGGAACGTCCTTTTATAGTTAAGGAATCCCTGCTTTGACTATCCATGGTTTTCCTTCTGATTTCTTCCGATAACAAGTATGAAACCACATCATCAAATTTTATTGTGGTTAATTTACTCCCAGTAGCTACAACCAAACTATCCCACGAATATGGAAAAGAACATAGTAGACTAATACACTTAACTTCATCATAAATTCTAATTTCGATAGACAATAATTGACTTACCATAGTATTGAAGGAATTTAGATGCTCTGTCACTAAGTATCCATCGTTCATCCTCAAGAGGTACAACTTATTCCTGAGGAAAATTTTATTTACCAGAGACTTAGACTGATACAAATCCCCTATCTTATCCCATAATTCCTTGATTGTAGATTTTCTTGACACATTCAATAACACTAAATATGAAAGACATAACGGAATTGTGTTTTTTTCCTTCCTATCCAACTTCATCCAGTCTTCCATCGACATACCCGTAGGTGCAGTACCAGGATCCAAAGCAACCCACTATTCTTTATATACCAAAATATCCTCCATATTCAACTTCCAAAGCTCAAAGATTTGCCCATTAAATTTCTTGATCTCAATTTTAGAGCTTCTCTCCATTTTCTTTCACCAATGTAGAGCTCCCACTGAAACCAGATTTATCAAAGACCGGAGATAATCGAACCCTTAGAAATAAAGGTGTCCCCCTAAAGCCAATAACTTCTCTAATACTAAATGTAGGTTTTAAACCTTTCCAATATAGCAATGCACACACAGATTCTTTATAAAAAAGAAAGAAACAATAACGTTCACACAATACTCAGAAATTTACTCTTGAAACCCTTAACTGAGAAAATCAACAAATGTTTAGAGCCCCACCTCTAACTCTCATTGTATTCACTTCACCATTTAAAAATACAATATATATGATTTTGAAGGATCCAAAACCTTGATCCATTGATCTATATTAGATTACAACCTTAATTCCTTAACTAGAATAAGAAAACCATGGGCTAGAAAATCGGGCGCCAAAACCGCCCAATTTTTTTCATTTTGGGGGTTGTCACCCCCATGTGATTCCCCCACTATCTCGGTGCAACACGTGGAACTAATCCTCCAAAGAATATAATGCATACACAACATTCTCCTACTTGTTTTTTTCTTTGAATACAGAGGGCCCGAGGATTACATGATCAACAATGCAGGGTAGTAGTGCTCGTTTCTTCTCTACATAAATAGAACTTCGTAGTGCTTACAGAATTTGTTAATGAATCTACAATATTCTTCAAATTGTTTACCTTCACCAACAACACCTTTTATCTTCAACCATGTCTCTCAAGAAGTGACACTGAAAAATCAATGTAGTTTATCTTAGAATGATAAGTCAGGTTCTTTGCCAAAAATATTGCACTATGATTGTCACAATATAACCTTACAACTTTTTGTACAAACCCCATACCTAGACACAACCTCTCTAATCATACAACTTCCTTACTAACATGAGTTGTTGCCATGTATTCAACTTATGTTGTTGAGAGTGCCACTACAAATTGTGTCTTGCTTATCCAACCGATTGCTCCTCCAAATAGGTTAAACACATAACCACTAGTAGATCTTCTACGATCCAGATCTCCAACATAGTCTATGTCAACAATCCATGTATGTCCAACACTCTGTTTGCACCAAGACTTCCCTGGTAGTAAATTCCATAATCTGTAGTGCCAAGTAGATACCTGAAATCCCTCTTTATAACTATTCAATGCTCTTTCTCTAGTTTTGACATATACATGTTCAAAACTCCCATTGAATGTGCAATTTTTGGTGTAGTATAGACCATTGCATACATCAAACTACCAAAAACACTAGAATAATGAACACAAGACATGTCCTCTTCCTCTTCTTGTGTCTTGGGACATTGATTTGCATATAAATTTACACCTAAAGGAATAGGGACCTTGACCAGTTTACATTCTTGCATATTAAACCTCTACAATATTGCCTTAACATATTTCCTCTTATTCAATGAGAGTTTTATTTTTCTTGATCTCTTTTAATTTCTGTTCCCAAAATGAAATTTGCAGCACTGAGATATTTCATATCAAATTTAGAAGACAATTGAGTTTTTACCTCCTTGATGATTTCCTTGTTGTTTCCAATCACCAACATATCATCAATGTACAGAACCATATAAATAAAATGATCAACAAATAATTTGAAACACAAAGTCGTGAGATTTGATCCTTATGAAACCAAGTCTCTAAATATAAGTATCAAACTTTTGATACCGCATTCTTGGAGATTTCTTTAGACCATATAGGGACTTTTTTCATCTTGCAAACCAGCTCTTTCTTACCCTTCATTGCAAAACCTTCTAGTTGTTTCATGTATATTTCTTCTTCAAGATACCCATGTAGGAATGTTGTCTTTACATCCATATGTTCTACTTCGAGATCAAAAGCAACAATAACAGACAAAAGATATCTAATAGAAGTCAATTTAGCAATAGGAGAAAAGAAAATGTCACCAAAATCAATTCCCTCTACCTAGGAATATCACCTTGCTATTAGAAGAGCTTTAGACTTCTTCACTTTACCTTCTACATTTAGCATCTTCTTAAACACCCATTTGATACCAACAAGCTTTCTTCTCTATATGATCCTCGACACCTTTATTTTCTTCTCTCTATGATTCTCCACAAGAGTCGTAAATTCTTTAAATTTACCAAAGACTACATATTTATTTTAGAGGAAATAAATCCATATATTCTTTGAGAAATCATTAATGAATCAAACATAGTACACATATTTACCTAGTGATGGAACATGCACATGTCCAAACACATCATTGTGTACTAACTCTAAGGTCCCCTTTTCTCTTGTAGCACTAGATGAGAATCTTACTTGATTATGTTTACCACATATGCAATGTTGACCAAAATAAAATACAGTGTGCAATTGAAAATACCTTCAACCATATATTTATTGTGTAGTGCTCAAAGGCCCTTCTCTCCAATATGTCCCGACATTTGATGCCACAACAACCCACTATTCTTTATCTACCAGAAGATCCTCCATATTTACCTTCCAAATCTCAAATTTTTTCCCATTAAATTTCTTGATCTCAATTTTAGAACTACTCGCCGTTCTCTTTCATCGTTATAGAGCTCCCATTAAAACCGGGTTGATCACAAATCCAAGATAACCGAACCCTTAGAAACAAAGGCACCCTCCTGAAGCCAATAATTGCTCTGATACCAAATGTAGGTTTTAAACCTTTCTAGTATAGAAATCTACACACAGATTCTTTATAAAATAGAAAGAAACAATAGCATTCACCCATAATACTAAAAAATTTACCTTGGAAACCCTTAACCGAGAAAACCAAAAAATGTTTAGAGTCACACCTCTAACTCACAATATATTAGCTTCACCATTTACAAATACAATATACTTGATTTTGCAGCATCAAAACCTTAATTCATTGACCTGGATTAGATTGCAACCTTATTTCCTTAACCGGAATTAGAAAACCATGGGTTGGAAAATCGTATGTCAAAACCACCCAAAACGGACGCAAAAAAACACACGTTTTTTTCAAGCGTTATTGCCCCCATAGTGACCTCCCCACTATACTTGGAACAATGTATGACACGTGGAATTAATTGTGTAAAGAATATAAAACATACCCAACATTTTCCCACTTGTTGTTTTCTTTGCATACAAAGGGGTCAAGGATTACATGATCAACAATGCAGGGCAACAATGCTCATTGCTTCTCTACACCAAGAGAACTTCTCCATGCTTACAAACTTTGTCAATGAATCTGCAATATTCTTCAAAGTGTCCATGTATTTCCAACACTCTGTGTGCAATAGGTATTCCTTGATAGTAAATTCCATAATTTGCAGTGCCACAAAAATACATGAAAACCCTCTTTATAACTATCCAATGCTCCTTCTCTAGTTTTGACATATACCTACTCAAAACTCCCATTAAATGTGCAATGTATGATCTAGTATAGACCATTGCATACATCAAATTGCCAACAAAACTAGCATAAGGAACATAAGACATGTCCTCTTCATCTTCCTGTGTCTTGGGACATTGATCTGTAGATAACTTTACACCTACAGGAACAGGGACCTTGATCGGTTTACTTTCCTTCATATTAAACCTCTGCAGTATTGTATCAACTTATTTCCTCATATTCAACTAGAGTTTCATGTTTGCTTGATCTCTTTTAATTTCCATGCCCAAAATAAAATTTGCAACACCAAGATCTGTCGTATCAAATTTACAAGACAACTAAGTTTTTACCTCCTTGATGATTTCCTTGTTGTTTCCAATCAACAACATATCATCAACATACAAAACCACATAAATAATATGATTAGCAACTAATTTGAAATACACACAGTTACTATATTTTATCCTTGTGAAACCAAATCCTAGAATATAAGTATCAAACTTTTGATACCACATCCTTGGAGATTGATTTAACCCATACAAGGACTTTTTCAACTTGCAAACCAACTCTTTCTTACCTTTCACTACAAAACCTTATCATCGTTTCATGTAGATTTATTCTTCAATATCCCAATGTAGGAATGTTGTCTTTACGTCCATCCATTCTACTACAAGATCAAAATCAATAGGAACAGACAAAAGGAATCTATTAGAAATCAATTTAGCAACAGGAGAAAAATTGTCACCGAAATCAATTCCCTCTACATGGGAATATCCCTTTTCTACTAGGTGAGATTTATACTTCTCCACTTTACCTTCTACGTTCAACTTCTTCTTAAACACCCATTTTCTACCAACAAGATTTCTTCCAGCTAGAAACTCAACTAGATCCTAAGCCTCATTCTTATCCAAGGTAGTTCTTTCTTTAACCAGTGCCTTCTTTCAAAGTTTACCATCCTTTGAATCCACTTCCTCCCTAATAGTTATAGGATCATCATCAGTAATAAATAAAGTAGAACTAGAACGGATATCAAGTGGAGAATACCCTTATGGTTTCCTTCTTTCCCATATCGATCTCCTCAATACTATAGAATGAGTTTCTTCTTTTTCTTCTTATTCATGTTATTATGTTGAGTTAGGTTCTTTACCTTCGAAATCAAACTCTATGGTCTTTGGTTCTTTTTCATTTTGTAGGACTTCATGTTTGGGAACCTCTTTAACCTCTCTAAAGACAACATCTTGACTATGGACAATCCTCTTAGTTACTAGGTTCCAAATTTTATAACCTTTTATACTATATTTATAACCAATAAAGATACACTTTTCAACTTTATTATCCAACCTACTCCTATTTTCCTTTGGAACATGTACATAATCATCATAACTAAAATCTCTGAGATGTTTAAGAGAGGGATTTTTACCAGTCCATGCCTCATGTGGAGTTTTGTCCACCAATGTTGATGAAGGTGATCGATTTACCAGGTAACATGTAGTACCCACTGTCTGTACCCAGAATTCATGTTATAACCTGGCACCTCTGAGCATGCTCCTTGATTTTTCCATCAACATCCTATTCATTTGTTCAATTCTATTAAGGTGGTATAGAGTAGTCTTATGCCTTGCTATACTACACTTCTTACAGAATTCCTCAAATTCATTCCCACAAAACTCTCCACCATTATCTGTCCTTAGCACCTTTACTTTCTTCTTTGTGTGATTCTCCACAAGAGCCTTAAACTCTTAAAATTTATCAAAGGCCTCATATTTCTTTCGAATGAAATAAAT
>ML829775.1:71531-113498 GCA_009831015.1 Picea engelmannii
TCCTATACTTCCAAGCACAAAAGTTATCCACACCTTCTGAATTGTCAACAAGCTTGGTGCTTGTAGACATCTTAAGTTGGAACTGGGAAAATGACCAAAAATTGAAAGTGATCAGAAATTGAATCTGAACTTACCAGTAGGTGCGTTAGGCTGAGGCGAGTAGGCTGGTGTAATATGTTTTCAGAAAATCTAAATTTTACCCCTTGAAATTGGACCTGCACAAATATGAACTAGTACTTCTGGTATTGGTTCTCATTTTCTGGTTTTCTAGTTTTCTGGTACCAATCAAAACTAAGGTTTCACTTTTCAGATGTTTTTTCCATTGAAAATGTGTGCTCAAGATGCCAATGAGTTCGTTGGGCTAGGGTGCACTTCCCTATATGGTTTTTAGGCTGAAATTCCTTTCCAAAAAAAATCCCTAACTTTATTCTACGCTAACAATGTCATTTTTGGTAACCTAGTGAAAGGTGCTCTATTCAACCAAGCTCGGATACCATGTTAAATTTAGAGATGCTATTAAGTTTTTTTCAATTTACTAGATAATAATAGCATAAGCAGGATCACTGAAAGAAACACAATCATAAGTTACACAACATGTTATCCTGGGAAACCCTCATGGGGGAGAAAACCCAGCAAAAACTTCCTTAATATAGATTGCCAATACAATGCCAAGATAAAATACCAAACACTAGAGAATATCCAAGAGTGAGTGATAGAATGAGGCATCATTCCTCTCTTATTTATGCTAGTTGATAGGCGCTAGGGTTGTGTCTCTTCACCAAGCTGGGCCAACTTCTTCAATTAGTGGCTAAAACCACTTTAATTAGCCATGGGGGCAGACTTCTCAATTAGCATAATTTAATTAGGGTTTGACCAATCCACAAAAGGGGATTTGGTCATACATAAGTCCTGACATGATCAATCCACAAAAGGGGATTGATCTATATAATAATAAGTAGAATATTCTTTGCAGTTACAATATTTCAATAGTTAACTCCCGTAACTACCTAAGAGACTAGACTAGGTGGTAGTTTACTCCCGTAACTGCTGGTGTGTGTCCAGATCACGCTAGACCCCCACTATGATGCATTGGATTCTCCTCCAGTGCACATTAGTTGCGATATATATAGTATATCATGTGTAAATCATCATTCATTCATTTGGTTACTTAGAGTTCTTCCATTCTTTCTCTTTTGCTTCTCTTTTCTCATATTTTCTCTGCAAATTGTGTATGTAATTTATTATCTAGATATATTATCTGTAGGCTCAACACATTTACATGGTATGAGAGCCAACAAACTACTATGGAAAAGACACACCATAATACTTTTGCAGGTACTGAAGATTGAAGACATCGAAAAAATGGAATTTCCAAAAGAATTCATTCTTACACCGTACAATTTATTTGCATGGAAAGAGAAGATGATAGTGAATCTTTGAGGCAAAGGATTATATAGGTTAACCATGGACATAGATACCTAACCCACATCATCCATAGAAAAATCCAAGTATCTGAATCGAATGGATGAAGCATTTGGAACTATTTGCAGACTCATTTCTCCTGAACTCCTGTTTCACATATCCTCTTGTAAAATACCCAATGAATCCTGGACCACCATGGAAGGGATTTTTGGAAAACAGGATGAGATCAAGGGAAACATGCTCGATGTGGAATTTCTCACATTGGATCCAAAAACCTTCGACAATCTCTAAGATTTATTTACCAAATATAAGGATTTGTTGTCAAAAATCAAGGCTTGCGGGGTTGATATATCTAAAAAGGATAAACAAATGGTTCTTACAATTCTCTCCAAACTTGGTCCGAAATACTCAGTGTCAGTATCCACATTTCATTCAGTTAAGCTTGCCTCTGGAGCCACCTAGAAGATGCCCTCTCTTGAGTTCTTTATTGAATCTCTGACACAAGAGCGGAACAAGCTTATCAACATGGGAAAAATCAAAGGTCCAAAGGTGCATGCACTTACTGTGCATGATGGTAGCGGTCATGAAAATCAAAAATCTAAATACAAAGAAAAAAGGAAAGAACATGAAAATCCAAAGAAGGAAGGGTACTCAAAACCCTTCAATGATGCCTCTGGATCCAAAGGTGGAAAGGGAAGAGAAGGGGAGAAATGCACTTATTGCCATAAACGATTCCATATAGAATTTGCATGTATACATAAATAGATAGATCAAATGGCCCAAATACTTCAAAAAAACAACCTTGGAGATCGCATCCCCGAGGGTTCCAAGAAGAACTATCCAAAAGATCAGAATCCCAAGAACGGAAATTCTAGCGATGCTTTGATTGCCATCAACTCCTCTCCTAATGCTTGGATCATAGATTTAAGTGCATCACACCACATGGAAACCACAAAAGAAATGTATTCTTCATTGGATGCATGAAAAGGTCCTCATATTCTAATGGGGGGAAACTCTCTAGTCGAGGTCACCAACAAAGGAAGAATTGAACTCACAAACGGAAGCTTTCAGAATGTGCTACACGTTTCCAAATTTTCCATCAATGTTCTCTTTGTGTATCAGATGACAAACTCTGGCACTGGAAAGAGAGTCATATTCACACTTTATGCAGTGGATATATATGACATGCAAACCAATTCCAAAGTTTCTACTAGTGAGGTAAATAATCAATCGAGACTCTACACATTTTCTAAATTTATTAAACCAAATTCTGCATTATTGCTTACCCATGATGATGAAAGTAGTAGGATATGGCGCGAAAGGTTTGAGCATTTAAATTTTAGATATATGCAACATATTAGAAAGCAGGGAATGGTTGATGGTCTACCTGACATCCACTTCTCGAGAGGAATTTGTGAGGGATGTGTTCTTCGAAAACACCCTCAAGAGAAATTTGACAAAGGAAAGACTCAGAAGGCCTCCTTTCCTTTAGATTTGATCCATAGTGATCTAATGGGCCCTTTTCTGCATCCATCCATCAGTAAAGCAAGGTACATTCTCATTTTTGTTGATGATTTCTCACGCTGCACATGGATTTTCTTTCTCGGGAAAAAATCAGAGGTCTTTCAACACCTAAAATATTTCAAAGCCCTTGTTGAAACACAGTCAGGAAAGAAGATAAAATTCCTCCGAATAGATAACGGGGGGGAGTATGAAAACCATGAGATACAAAATATTTGTCTTGAGGCCAGAAGTCAGTTGCAGCACACGGTTCCCTATACTCCGCAGTAAAATGGAGTTGCTGAGTGGAAAAATAGATCTCTAAAAGAGATGGCATCTTGCATGCTACATGCAAAGTCACTTCCATAGATATTATGGGCTGAAGCACTTAATTGTGCAACCTACATCCAAAACAAATCTCCCCATAGATATGTCAAGGATAAGACCCCCTACGAGGCTTGGAGTGGCCTCAAACCGGAAGTGACATGCTTCTGTATATTTGATTCTTGTGCATGGGCCATGATTCCCTCTGAGAAGAGGAAGAGACTTGATCCACATAGCACATAGTGTATATTTTTTGGATACCCCAATGATGTGAAGGGATACAGACTCATTGATCTTTCCTCATACTGGCTCATCATTGAGTAGAGTGTCTAATTCAAAGAAAGTGTCTCGCATGCACCTCAGCAGCTGCATGCTGACACTTTTTTTCTTCCACCTATCTGAGATGATGAACATGCACATGTCAACTCTTCTTCAGATGAAGGTTCTGATTCAAAGGATTTAGATGATTCAAATACTAAGTCAATACAGTCATATGCAGAGTCAGTGCATGCAAAAGCAGATGCAGAGCCAGAGAAGAGGCCCAAGTGGGCCAAGCCTACTCTTTAGGATGCAGGAGATCTTGTTCAAGATCTAACTGATACTAGGATCATGACTCGATCTGATTTCAAGGAGCCTCCTCTTGCACTCACTGGCATTGAATTTATGCCACCCAGGCATATTTTCTTGGTTCAATATTCATATCCAAAGTCCTATGGCGAGGATGTTGGAAATCCCTTTTGGAAATCCACCATGCAGGAAGAGTACAACTCCCTCCTCAAGAACCAGACTTGGGATCTGGTCCCCCTTCCTTTAGGAAAGAAAATTGTCAGGTGCATATGGGTCTACAGAACCAAGAGTACAGCGGATGGACAGGTTAAAAGATACAAATCCAGGCTAGTTTCCAAAGACTTTCAGCAGGTGCACGAAATTGACTATAATGAAACCTTCGCTCTGGTAGTGAAGATGGATTCCATACATTTAGCACTTGCCATTGTGGCAGCCAAGGGATGGGAATTCCATCATATGGACGTGAATAATTCATTTCTTCACAATGATCTCTCTAAGGAGATCTATATGGAGCAGCCCCAGGGATTTGTGCAAGATTCATATTTGGTCTGTCGACTAAAGAAGTCTCTTTATGGCCTCAAGCAGGCCCCAAGGGCATGGTATGCGAAGATGGACTCCTACCTGTTGTCACAAAACTTTGCACGTTGTAAGTCAGACACGACTTTTTACATGCTCAGGACGACTAATTCACTTCTACTCCTAGTTCTATATGTTGACGATCTGTTGATCATCGGTTCCTCGACTTCAGTAATTGTTGTAGTCAAGAGGATTCTGCATGATAGGTTCTTGATGGCAGACATGGGTCCACTACATTTCTTCCTTGGACTCAAGATCAGTCAGGATGCATCAGGCATCAAACTGTCTCAGGCCAAGTATGCACAAGATCTCCTTGAGAGATTTCACATGACAGACTGCAAGTCTACCCCGACTCCTTTCTTATCAGGAGTCAGACTTGAGGATGGTAGTGACACTCCACTGGTGGACAACACATTGTATAGACAACAAGTGGGGATCTTGTTTTATCTCACACTCTAGACCATACCTCTCCTATGTAGTTGGAGCAATATTTAGGTTCATGCAAGAGTCGCATGAGCTACATTGGAAGGCTGAAAGGTGTATCCTTCGATACATACAGGGCACCATCACCTTTGGGATTCGCTATGTAGTAGACTCTACATTGGACCTCATCGGGTTCACTGATTCTGACTGGGTTGGCGATAGCATTGATCTCAAGTCCACATATGGTTACTCACTTAGTCTTGGTTTTAGGACTATATGTTGGTCGATTAAGAAGCAGGTTGTTATTTCTCTATCTTCAGCCGAGGTAGAGTAAATAGGGGTAGTTAGCATAACCATTTAGGTTATGTGGCTAAAACATTTTCTCACTGAGTTGGGCATTCAATTTCATCAACTGATCGTCATCTGGTGTGACAACCAGAGCACTTTGAAGTTCTGTAGAGATCCATTTCAGAGGCAGTGGACGAAGCACATAGATATCCACATGCACTACACCCGATACTTAGTACATGAGGGGATCATTGACCTGCAGTTTTTTCCTTCAAAAGAACATGATACAGACATCTTCACCAAGATCTTCACTAAGCAGAAGTTCCATTCTCTGCACCGTCATCTTGGAGTGAAGGACACAGTTGCCTAGAAATTGTCAGTTCTTCTTTTTACATAGATTGTACTTTGAGGGGGGTTCTTCCCATGAGTTTTTCCCTCTTTCCTCATTTATTTCAGTGTATCTTTTGTATTTGGGTACCTAACATGGCCTCGTTGCTGGAACCCAATCTTTATTTTCACCATAGTGATGTTTAGTGGGGGTGTTGGAGATACTTCACACACACCTAGGAATTATATTTCCTAAGGTTTTCCCTATGTTTACTAGTCATTATTTAGTCTCCTATAGTCTAGGGAGAATATTCTCTTCAGTTCACACTTCAGTTTGATCAGTTGAGTGGAGTCTAGATGCCACATTAGGATCATCACCATGCAACATTGGTATCATCACCAACTAATGTGCATTGTCCTTGGGATCGTCACTAGACTAGCACATTACTCATGATTCTCTTATCTCCTCCTCACTTCACTCTATTTCAGTCAGTTAACTGAAGACTGGGAGACTAGTTAACTCAGACTAGGTGGTAGTTAACTCTCGTAACTGCCTGAGAGGCTAGACTAGGTGGTAGTTTACTCCCATAATTGTTGGTGTGTGTCTAGATCACTCTAGACCACCACTATGGCGCATCGGTTTCTCCTCTAGTGCACATTAGTTCATATATACAAAGTATATCATGTGTAAATTATCATTCATTCATTCGGTTGATGAGAATTCTTCCATTCTTTCTCTCCTGCTTCTCTTTTATCATATTTTCTCTGCAAATTGTGCATGTCATTTGCTATCTAGATCTATTAGCTGCAAGTTCAACACATTTACATTTGTATCATTGCTATGTTTAAGCATGTTATGTTTAATTTGAAAGAAAATATAAATAACTTTGATAATACAAGTTCAAGTTGTAGATTAAAATCTAAATGCATGTTTAGAAAAGAGATGGAAAGTTTGACATTCAAATTTAAAGTTTATTTGTATTTTATATAGACAGGGCATTCTCCCCTCATCTTATACCACTTTCCATAAGTTATTCCTGAATATCCCAAAAACACTTTTCATTAAAAAAACTCATGAAATAATTCCCCATGTTGATATGATTGATTATAATAAACTTTTGAAGAACACTTGTCAAAAGATAGTTTTACATGACATGATTATAATCAACAGTATGATGTGTGGGAAACTTACTATTTATGGAGATGTGTCTTGTAGATATTGTGTGGATTAATTAAATGCTCAAACAGATTATAATGAATGGTTTATAGAATATGATGATATGAATCTTATTCAAAGGAAAAGTAAATAAGTTATGAACATAATTGGTTTAAATGGATTTAGAATACCATGCATTCCTATCATCTATAACATTTTTCATAAGTCACAAATCCTTTTCCACTACTCATGTATCATGTGTAATTTCATCCCATTCATTTCCCATGTTCAAAGAGATTAGTGATTCATTATATTATTGATGGTTTGGTAGAAAATGCATAATTTGAATGATATAGACAAGTAGAGAAAGTGGCAGCTTATGATATTCTTCCTTGTTTTCCCTCTTCCCTTTCATATTCCCTTAGCATGATTGATTGTTTGGCCAGTCCATAGCGATTGTTAAATTATTTTAAAAGCAAATTAGTATTTGATGATTAACATATTGTAACTTGCATATATATACTAATTGGGTCATTGATGTAATATAGATAGAGGAAAAGAGGTAACAATCACTCAGGTAACAAGGGTAATAGAGAAAACATAGGTAGAATGCCTAATGCATTTGGGAAAAGAGGCATAAACAAAAGAATAAGGTTCTTCATCCATTTTAGTGCAAATTCTAAGGAATTCAATCGGTTGGTTCAAACTGGCTATTTGAACCTCGCTAGCCACCCTGCTTTCTAGCCACCTCAGGCACTTGACATTCCTCCTCTGTAACCACACCCAAGCATTGTCGATTTTCAAGATTCACCTTGTATGCCATCAACCAATGATGGCTGGAAAAAATTTCATGCTAATCCTCCCTCTAGTGTAGTCCATTGGCCAACTATGTCATTTCCACTTCCTCCTCCTCCTCCTTTACAACCTACTCAACCTGTTTCTTATGTAGCTTCTTATGCACACTCTGTTCGGCTTCCTAAAAATTATAAATATTTACCCATTGAGCCTCATCCAGATAAAGGAAATCACCCTACCATATCTGTTAGTTATTATTCATCCAAGACCTCTGCTTATACAGTCAAGTCCCTCCCTGTCAATCTTGAAGATAACATAAGGAAAAATACATTTGATTACATGCATCCTGAGGTGTCAAAAGTTGAGGAAAAGAAATTAGTTGATGCATATTTACTTAAACACGGGGCAACACTAACAGAAGGAAATAAATAGAGAGAGTCTACTTCAAACATAAAATATTATTTCTGATTTTTATTTTATGATGTGATGACACTCCCCCTTTGACTTCCGAGACATATATTTTTGGGACAACATACATGATATTATTTTTTGAAAAAAAAAATATCTTGCCTTTATTGTGACTTGGGAGATACAAGTGTCTTTTATGATATGGCTTGGTTACATTGGTTGCTTTTGATATTTATTTTGATGTTGATATGTGCATGATATATGAGTAAAATGTGGAGAAACAAGGAAATGTTGAAAATAAAAAGAAATAAGCACATATAGGGGCCCCACCTGTTAATTATTATTTATTATTATTTACCCTTATTATCAATAAGTTGTTCTATCTTAATTAAAGTTATTTAACTTTAGTAACAAAAGGTAGTTGAACCACTTGAACTGTTTTTTGAAGAATAAAATGAAAGAAGCAAGGACAAGGAAGGACATGAGAAAATAGAGAGAGATGCTTATGATAAGGTTTTCTCTTGCCTCAAGTGAGAATACTTATTAATTCATTTAGTTATGAGTTTTCATCGGATCTAAGTTATCTTGTTGATAACAAGGTTACTCTAAACGTGGAAAAAAGAAAGGACTGGGAAGCACAGAATTTTGGCATGCTTCAAAAGGTCAGTCATTCATCTTGATAGTCCATTTAGACTTAAGTGGAATTTCTGAATTCAATTTCAGTG
This sequence comes from Picea engelmannii, assembly GCA_009831015.1. Lineage (NCBI taxonomy): Eukaryota > Viridiplantae > Streptophyta > Pinopsida > Pinales > Pinaceae > Picea > Picea engelmannii. The sequence goes on from ML829775.1 coordinate 80,043, forward strand.
TTGATTAATGATATTTTGCAGAGTCAAGACTGTGACGTGCTTGTAGATTGGATTGATCCAATTTATTTTTGTCTTGGTCTTTTTCTTTGAGACGTCAGTTATATTTGTATGATTTTAAATTACATATTATACTTCTAAGTATAATTATGATCCAAACCCTCATAGTGGTTTGTAAAGAGAAACTTGGTTGTAACTCATAAAAGATATCAATAAAATCATTTTCTAATTTCTTCTCAATTTGAGACTTGTCGCATACCAAATTTCCAGATGTATGTTATCTTGTATTTATTTATTCAGTTGATATAAATTTCATTTGCAAGCACTTTTTCTATTTTTAAATTTATTTCACAGTAAGCATACAAATTTTTAAAATAGCACCAGGTCCAATAACTTATTTCTTGAGGGATGATTGATATTTTTGAGCAGGCTATAATCCCAGGGTGATAATCCTGCCTATCTCACCTATCCTAGTGACATTAAAAAATGCTTGAGTGAGGATAAATCCATTCCTCGCCTCAACAATACCTTCAACCATACCTTTACCGTGTAGTGCTCGAAGGCCCTTCTCCCCAATATGTCCCAGTATTTAATGCCATAACATTGTCTTTTCTCAAAAGACCATAGGGGTTTTGTCTTCTTCATTTCCACCCTCAAGAACAAGACAAATATTACACCCATCACTAATATTTCTTCCCAACAATTTGTACAGATTTCCATTCCAAACTCCATACAACAACACAATTTATGCTCAAACCATTTTGCAAGTTTCCTTTTCAAACACAGTATGTACACATGCATAACTCATCTTACTTAGAGATATCAAATTTATAGCCAACTTTGGAATGTGCAAGCCCCCAGGGAATGTTCTAATCCTTCCATCCTTAAATTGAAACTTCAATTTTCCTCGTCATGTGATTCGACTTGTCAAGTCAACTCCTAAGAAAACGTCACCTCCATTATACTTTTTATATTCACAAAAAAAGTCCCTATGAGGAATCATATGAAAAGAAGCATCTGAGTCAAATTGTCATACATCATTATATTCATGTGTGCTTGAATAAGAAAATACACATCCCCTCCTTCTTCTAAGGATTCATTCCCTTCTATGGAAGGAACATCATCAGATCCCATCCCTTTATCAACACTTTTACATCTACAATCCTTCTTGTAATGCCCAATTTTACGACATTTTTCAGCATTTCCTTAAGGATTTTCTTGGAGATTTAGATCTACCTCTAGATTTAGATATCCCAATTGAATACTTATTTTTATTTCTATCCAGGGAACGTCCTTTTATAGTTAAGGAATCCCTGCTTTGACTATCCATGGTTTTCCTTCTGATTTCTTCCGATAACAAGTATGAAACCACATCATCAAATTTTATTGTGGTTAATTTACTCCCAGTAGCTACAACCAAACTATCCCACGAATATGGAAAAGAACATAGTAGACTAATACACTTAACTTCATCATAAATTCTAATTTCGATAGACAATAATTGACTTACCATAGTATTGAAGGAATTTAGATGCTCTGTCACTAAGTATCCATCGTTCATCCTCAAGAGGTACAACTTATTCCTGAGGAAAATTTTATTTACCAGAGACTTAGACTGATACAAATCCCCTATCTTATCCCATAATTCCTTGATTGTAGATTTTCTTGACACATTCAATAACACTAAATATGAAAGACATAACGGAATTGTGTTTTTTTCCTTCCTATCCAACTTCATCCAGTCTTCCATCGACATACCCGTAGGTGCAGTACCAGGATCCAAAGCAACCCACTATTCTTTATATACCAAAATATCCTCCATATTCAACTTCCAAAGCTCAAAGATTTGCCCATTAAATTTCTTGATCTCAATTTTAGAGCTTCTCTCCATTTTCTTTCACCAATGTAGAGCTCCCACTGAAACCAGATTTATCAAAGACCGGAGATAATCGAACCCTTAGAAATAAAGGTGTCCCCCTAAAGCCAATAACTTCTCTAATACTAAATGTAGGTTTTAAACCTTTCCAATATAGCAATGCACACACAGATTCTTTATAAAAAAGAAAGAAACAATAACGTTCACACAATACTCAGAAATTTACTCTTGAAACCCTTAACTGAGAAAATCAACAAATGTTTAGAGCCCCACCTCTAACTCTCATTGTATTCACTTCACCATTTAAAAATACAATATATATGATTTTGAAGGATCCAAAACCTTGATCCATTGATCTATATTAGATTACAACCTTAATTCCTTAACTAGAATAAGAAAACCATGGGCTAGAAAATCGGGCGCCAAAACCGCCCAATTTTTTTCATTTTGGGGGTTGTCACCCCCATGTGATTCCCCCACTATCTCGGTGCAACACGTGGAACTAATCCTCCAAAGAATATAATGCATACACAACATTCTCCTACTTGTTTTTTTCTTTGAATACAGAGGGCCCGAGGATTACATGATCAACAATGCAGGGTAGTAGTGCTCGTTTCTTCTCTACATAAATAGAACTTCGTAGTGCTTACAGAATTTGTTAATGAATCTACAATATTCTTCAAATTGTTTACCTTCACCAACAACACCTTTTATCTTCAACCATGTCTCTCAAGAAGTGACACTGAAAAATCAATGTAGTTTATCTTAGAATGATAAGTCAGGTTCTTTGCCAAAAATATTGCACTATGATTGTCACAATATAACCTTACAACTTTTTGTACAAACCCCATACCTAGACACAACCTCTCTAATCATACAACTTCCTTACTAACATGAGTTGTTGCCATGTATTCAACTTATGTTGTTGAGAGTGCCACTACAAATTGTGTCTTGCTTATCCAACCGATTGCTCCTCCAAATAGGTTAAACACATAACCACTAGTAGATCTTCTACGATCCAGATCTCCAACATAGTCTATGTCAACAATCCATGTATGTCCAACACTCTGTTTGCACCAAGACTTCCCTGGTAGTAAATTCCATAATCTGTAGTGCCAAGTAGATACCTGAAATCCCTCTTTATAACTATTCAATGCTCTTTCTCTAGTTTTGACATATACATGTTCAAAACTCCCATTGAATGTGCAATTTTTGGTGTAGTATAGACCATTGCATACATCAAACTACCAAAAACACTAGAATAATGAACACAAGACATGTCCTCTTCCTCTTCTTGTGTCTTGGGACATTGATTTGCATATAAATTTACACCTAAAGGAATAGGGACCTTGACCAGTTTACATTCTTGCATATTAAACCTCTACAATATTGCCTTAACATATTTCCTCTTATTCAATGAGAGTTTTATTTTTCTTGATCTCTTTTAATTTCTGTTCCCAAAATGAAATTTGCAGCACTGAGATATTTCATATCAAATTTAGAAGACAATTGAGTTTTTACCTCCTTGATGATTTCCTTGTTGTTTCCAATCACCAACATATCATCAATGTACAGAACCATATAAATAAAATGATCAACAAATAATTTGAAACACAAAGTCGTGAGATTTGATCCTTATGAAACCAAGTCTCTAAATATAAGTATCAAACTTTTGATACCGCATTCTTGGAGATTTCTTTAGACCATATAGGGACTTTTTTCATCTTGCAAACCAGCTCTTTCTTACCCTTCATTGCAAAACCTTCTAGTTGTTTCATGTATATTTCTTCTTCAAGATACCCATGTAGGAATGTTGTCTTTACATCCATATGTTCTACTTCGAGATCAAAAGCAACAATAACAGACAAAAGATATCTAATAGAAGTCAATTTAGCAATAGGAGAAAAGAAAATGTCACCAAAATCAATTCCCTCTACCTAGGAATATCACCTTGCTATTAGAAGAGCTTTAGACTTCTTCACTTTACCTTCTACATTTAGCATCTTCTTAAACACCCATTTGATACCAACAAGCTTTCTTCTCTATATGATCCTCGACACCTTTATTTTCTTCTCTCTATGATTCTCCACAAGAGTCGTAAATTCTTTAAATTTACCAAAGACTACATATTTATTTTAGAGGAAATAAATCCATATATTCTTTGAGAAATCATTAATGAATCAAACATAGTACACATATTTACCTAGTGATGGAACATGCACATGTCCAAACACATCATTGTGTACTAACTCTAAGGTCCCCTTTTCTCTTGTAGCACTAGATGAGAATCTTACTTGATTATGTTTACCACATATGCAATGTTGACCAAAATAAAATACAGTGTGCAATTGAAAATACCTTCAACCATATATTTATTGTGTAGTGCTCAAAGGCCCTTCTCTCCAATATGTCCCGACATTTGATGCCACAACAACCCACTATTCTTTATCTACCAGAAGATCCTCCATATTTACCTTCCAAATCTCAAATTTTTTCCCATTAAATTTCTTGATCTCAATTTTAGAACTACTCGCCGTTCTCTTTCATCGTTATAGAGCTCCCATTAAAACCGGGTTGATCACAAATCCAAGATAACCGAACCCTTAGAAACAAAGGCACCCTCCTGAAGCCAATAATTGCTCTGATACCAAATGTAGGTTTTAAACCTTTCTAGTATAGAAATCTACACACAGATTCTTTATAAAATAGAAAGAAACAATAGCATTCACCCATAATACTAAAAAATTTACCTTGGAAACCCTTAACCGAGAAAACCAAAAAATGTTTAGAGTCACACCTCTAACTCACAATATATTAGCTTCACCATTTACAAATACAATATACTTGATTTTGCAGCATCAAAACCTTAATTCATTGACCTGGATTAGATTGCAACCTTATTTCCTTAACCGGAATTAGAAAACCATGGGTTGGAAAATCGTATGTCAAAACCACCCAAAACGGACGCAAAAAAACACACGTTTTTTTCAAGCGTTATTGCCCCCATAGTGACCTCCCCACTATACTTGGAACAATGTATGACACGTGGAATTAATTGTGTAAAGAATATAAAACATACCCAACATTTTCCCACTTGTTGTTTTCTTTGCATACAAAGGGGTCAAGGATTACATGATCAACAATGCAGGGCAACAATGCTCATTGCTTCTCTACACCAAGAGAACTTCTCCATGCTTACAAACTTTGTCAATGAATCTGCAATATTCTTCAAAGTGTCCATGTATTTCCAACACTCTGTGTGCAATAGGTATTCCTTGATAGTAAATTCCATAATTTGCAGTGCCACAAAAATACATGAAAACCCTCTTTATAACTATCCAATGCTCCTTCTCTAGTTTTGACATATACCTACTCAAAACTCCCATTAAATGTGCAATGTATGATCTAGTATAGACCATTGCATACATCAAATTGCCAACAAAACTAGCATAAGGAACATAAGACATGTCCTCTTCATCTTCCTGTGTCTTGGGACATTGATCTGTAGATAACTTTACACCTACAGGAACAGGGACCTTGATCGGTTTACTTTCCTTCATATTAAACCTCTGCAGTATTGTATCAACTTATTTCCTCATATTCAACTAGAGTTTCATGTTTGCTTGATCTCTTTTAATTTCCATGCCCAAAATAAAATTTGCAACACCAAGATCTGTCGTATCAAATTTACAAGACAACTAAGTTTTTACCTCCTTGATGATTTCCTTGTTGTTTCCAATCAACAACATATCATCAACATACAAAACCACATAAATAATATGATTAGCAACTAATTTGAAATACACACAGTTACTATATTTTATCCTTGTGAAACCAAATCCTAGAATATAAGTATCAAACTTTTGATACCACATCCTTGGAGATTGATTTAACCCATACAAGGACTTTTTCAACTTGCAAACCAACTCTTTCTTACCTTTCACTACAAAACCTTATCATCGTTTCATGTAGATTTATTCTTCAATATCCCAATGTAGGAATGTTGTCTTTACGTCCATCCATTCTACTACAAGATCAAAATCAATAGGAACAGACAAAAGGAATCTATTAGAAATCAATTTAGCAACAGGAGAAAAATTGTCACCGAAATCAATTCCCTCTACATGGGAATATCCCTTTTCTACTAGGTGAGATTTATACTTCTCCACTTTACCTTCTACGTTCAACTTCTTCTTAAACACCCATTTTCTACCAACAAGATTTCTTCCAGCTAGAAACTCAACTAGATCCTAAGCCTCATTCTTATCCAAGGTAGTTCTTTCTTTAACCAGTGCCTTCTTTCAAAGTTTACCATCCTTTGAATCCACTTCCTCCCTAATAGTTATAGGATCATCATCAGTAATAAATAAAGTAGAACTAGAACGGATATCAAGTGGAGAATACCCTTATGGTTTCCTTCTTTCCCATATCGATCTCCTCAATACTATAGAATGAGTTTCTTCTTTTTCTTCTTATTCATGTTATTATGTTGAGTTAGGTTCTTTACCTTCGAAATCAAACTCTATGGTCTTTGGTTCTTTTTCATTTTGTAGGACTTCATGTTTGGGAACCTCTTTAACCTCTCTAAAGACAACATCTTGACTATGGACAATCCTCTTAGTTACTAGGTTCCAAATTTTATAACCTTTTATACTATATTTATAACCAATAAAGATACACTTTTCAACTTTATTATCCAACCTACTCCTATTTTCCTTTGGAACATGTACATAATCATCATAACTAAAATCTCTGAGATGTTTAAGAGAGGGATTTTTACCAGTCCATGCCTCATGTGGAGTTTTGTCCACCAATGTTGATGAAGGTGATCGATTTACCAGGTAACATGTAGTACCCACTGTCTGTACCCAGAATTCATGTTATAACCTGGCACCTCTGAGCATGCTCCTTGATTTTTCCATCAACATCCTATTCATTTGTTCAATTCTATTAAGGTGGTATAGAGTAGTCTTATGCCTTGCTATACTACACTTCTTACAGAATTCCTCAAATTCATTCCCACAAAACTCTCCACCATTATCTGTCCTTAGCACCTTTACTTTCTTCTTTGTGTGATTCTCCACAAGAGCCTTAAACTCTTAAAATTTATCAAAGGCCTCATATTTCTTTCGAATGAAATAAATACATGTATTCTTTGAGAAAACATTAATTAATGAAATATAGTACATGGATTTACGTAGTGATGGAACATGCACATGTCCAAATACATCACTATGTTCTAACTCTAAGATCCTCTTTACTTTTGTAGCACCAGATGAGAATCTTACCCAATTCTATTTTCCATCTATGCAATGTTCATAGAAATCAAAATCTAGTGTGCAATCAAACATACACTCAACCATACCCTTATTATGTAGTGCTTGAAGGCCCTTCTCTCTAACATGTCCCAGTCTTTGATGTCGCATCATTGTCTTTTCTCTAGAGACCATATGGGTTTTGTCTTCTTCATTTCCACCCTCAAGAACAACATAATTTCTATAGACATCATTGATAGTGCATCCTAACAGCTTCTAAAGAGTTCCATTATGAACTGCCCTCATCCACACCATTGCTCCTCGAACCATTTTGCAGGTTTCCTTTTCAAACACAATATATACACCTACATCATTAATATTACTTAGAGATATCAAGTTTCTATCTAGCTTTGGAATGTGAAGACCCCAAGGCGTGTTCTAGTTCTTCCATCCTTGAGCTGAAACTTAATTTTTCCTAATCATATGATTCTAGCTATCGAGTCATATCCTAGGAGAATGTCACCTCCATTATACTTTTCATATTCACAAAACCATTCCCTATGGGGAGTCATATGAAAAGAAGCACCTGAGTCAATTAGCCATACATCATGATTTACATGTGTGCTTGAAGAATCCAACTAAAAATCCCCTCCTTCTTCTAAGGAGGCCTTCCCTTCTATGGAAGGAACATCATCATATCCCTTCCCTTTCTCAACACTTTTACATTTACAATCCTTCTTATAATGCCCAATTTTACCACATTTCCTTAAGGATTTTCCTAGAGAAATAGGTCTACCACTAGATTTATATATCCCACTCAAGGACTTATTTGTATTTCTATCTAGGGGACATCCTCTGATAGATAAGGCATCCCTTCTTTGACTATCAATGGTTTTCCTCCTCATTTCTTCCGATAACAAGGATGAAACCACATCATCAAATTTTAATGTGGTTGCATTAATCCCAACAGCTAAAACCAAATTATTCCATGAATCTAGCAAAGAACACAATAGACTAATGCACTTATCTTCATTATAAATTTCAATGTCGATAGACAACAACTGGCTTACCACAGTATTGAATGCATTTATATGCTCTATCACCAAGTTTCCATCATTCATCCTCAAGAGGTACAACTTTTTCCAAAAGAAAATTTTATTTACCAGAGACTTAGACTGATACAAAGCCCCTAGCTTATCCCATAATGTCTTGGCTATAGATTCTCCTGAGACATTCAATAACACTGAATCTGAAAGACACAACCGAATTGTGCTTTTTTCTTTACTATCCAACTTCATCTAGTCTTCCATCGATATACACATAGGTGCAGTACCAGGATCCACAACAACCCACTATTATTTATCTACCAAAAGATCCTCCATCTTCAACTTCCAAAGCTCAAAGATTCACCCATTAAATTTCTCAATCTCAATTTTAGAATTACTCGTCATTTTCTTTCACCATTGTATAGCTCCCACTAAAATTAGGTTTATCATAGACTTAAGATAATCGAACCCTTAGCAAGAAAGGCATCCCCCTAGAGCCAATAACCACTCTGATACCAAGTGTAGGTTTTAAATCTTTATAGTATAGCAATTCACACATAGACTGTTTATAAAACAAAAATAAAACAATAGCATTCACACATAGTACTTAGAAATTTACCCTAGAAACTCTTAACCAGGAAAGCCAACAAATGTTTAGAGTCGCACCTCTAACTCTCACTGTATTAATTTCACCATTTAAAAATACAATATATATGATACCACAACATCCAAAACCTTAATTCATTGATTGGAATAAATTACAACCTTAATTCCTTAACTGGAATCAGAAAGCCATGGGTTGAAAAACCATGTGCCCAAACCACCCAAAACGGATGCAAAAAATTGCCCAATTTTTTTTCGGGGGCTATCACCCTTTGTGACATCCCCATTGCATTCAATGCAACGTATAGCATGTAGAATTAATCATCTAAATAATATAACGCATACCTAACACTACCTAGACCTAAACCTTTATGTTTTAATAAGTTATGATTTGAATGCCCATATGCAAAATATCAAGACGTGGTGGTAGGAAAGAGCAATGTTCGAAACATCCAAAATGCATTGGTTTCTGCAAAAGTTGAAGCACATCAAACTCCATATCAAAATTTGGAATAAAGAGGTCTTTAGAAACATTTTGCAATAAAAGCTTTAGCTAGAGAAAGAGATGGAAAGGGTGCAAATGACCATTATTCCGGAAGGGTGATCTAAGGAACTAACCATCACCAGAAATTAGCTACACCAAGACATTAACAAGAGAGATGAATAGGAGGAGATATTATTTGAAGAAAAAATCAAGGATCCGATGGGTAAAGGAAGGGGATAACAATATTATACTCTTCCACAACTCCCTACTCAATAGAAGAAGTTGGAACCATATCATGACCCTCAAAACAATAGTTGGTGAAAAATTGGAGAAGCATGAGGAGATATGAAGCTAATTGACAAATCATTTCAACAAGCTCTTAATGGAACACCTGGAGGATTCAAAAGTGACAATTCATGCCATCTCAAGATCCATTCCAGATTTAGTATCCCCGAGACAGAACCTAAGTCTGATTTGTTCCACGTCTTTGAAAGAAGTTGAACAAATAATGCAAGAAATGGTAGCAAGGAAGTGTCCCGGGCTGGACAACTTTACTAATAACTTATTTCAAGCATGTTGGTAGGTTATAGTCAAGGACGCCCGGGAGGTAGTAGAAGAATTCAAGACATATGGGAATATTCTTCAAGCTTTTAATTCAACATTTCTTTCCTTTATATCGAAAGAGCGGGAGGTGATTACATCATATAAGTATAGACCTATTTTCTTATGCAATGTCACTATAAAATCATAACTAAAGTTATTTACAATTGGCTAAAACCAATAATGAATACGATAATCTCCCTTGAACAAGGATGTTTTATTGAACCATTGTAGCACATGAGTCCATACACTTCTTTAAAATCAATAAAACTCTGGGGATGCTAATAAAACTTGATATGTCTAAGGCCTATGGTTGTCTAAAATGGGTCTTTATTTAGCACATGTTATCCACCTTTGGTTTTAGTCAAGCTTGGATTGCCTAGTTCAGTTACTTGGTTACAACTGATTTTTTCTCCATCTTGGTAAATGAAGCTCCCTCCCCAACCTTTAACTCATCTAAGGGTATCAAACAATGGGACCCCCTTTTCCCCTCCCTATATATCTTAATAGCAAAAGGGCAGGGTAGATGACTAAATATATCAATGCTCATCGATAACAACACCATTATCAAACTAAATGACAACTCTCCTCCCCTATCCCATCTCCAATTTGTCGATGAATCCCTCCTTATGGGTGTGCCTATGGTCGGAGAGGCCATTTCTTGCAAAAGTGTTTTAGATGCATAGTATGAAGACCTTGTGAGCCCTCATCAACTACATCAAATCCCAAGTCTTCTTTTGCAATACCCCTTTGTTGATCTAGTGAAACATTAGTAGAATCTTAAGTTTCCAAAGGGGTACTCTACCTTCAAAGTACCTAGGGGCCCTATTACTTGAGAAGAATCTTCAAAATGTCTAATGGGAGGACCTTTTATCCAAACTTGAATCCAAACTAACTAATTGTACCTTTCACTTTCTTACCCTATTGGGAAGAATTTTACTAATAAAATATGTATTGAAATCCCTTCCTCTTTACCTATTATGGATCATGGTTGCTCCTGTAAAAATCATTAAAGTTATCCATAATATTCAAAGGGCCTTACTTTAGGGGGGACCAAAGAAATAAATGAATGGTATTTGATGGCCTGGGATAAGGTATGGTTACAAAAATCAATGTGATTCCTTGGAATTGAATACCCACTAATCATGGGGAAAGCTCTGGTTGTTAAGACTTGGTGGCAAAGAGTAAAGGGACAAAACAAACTAGGGTTGAGAGATGAAAAGTAAAATATGCCAATACTATCCTGGAAATATCTTTAATCAGAAGGGAGGGGACCATCAAGTATCATTGATAAGGGACAATGCCTAGAATAATAGAGATATAGCCCAAGGCCATTGTTTTTTGGAAGTTCAAAATGGATACTCAGTGCTATTATAAGAAGATGCTTGGTGGAAAGAACTAATTCTAGTAAAGCAAGACATATTTCAATAGATCAAAGCATCCTTTATAGAAAGGGGGTGGGAGATTGTTCAACATTATTAGGAGGACAACAAGGATCCACAACTATATTCAGTCAGATTCTAAAAATTGTGCAGTGTATGGCCCATAGTGTAAACAGACAACGTCCACAAAGAGTTGGAGGACCAACCCCAATTAATGTAGATTGGGTATATAACGGGTCAAAACATTTTAATATGGGGAAACAAAGGATATGGAAACTTGAAAGTTAAATAAACATACTAAACATAAGGTATTTGGAAAAAAAGTTTAGAACCCAGATTTATGGCCGAAAGTGTCAACCTTCCTATGGCTCGTGGCCAAAAGGAAGACAATGACTTGGATTAGGATACCCATAAAAGGATTCGAAGGTCCTTAAATTTTCTCATGTGTAGAATGGAGGGTGAATCAATAGAACACATCTTCAATGATTGCTCATAATCAACAATCCTATGGGATAAAGGTGCAACATGCTTCCGACAATAAAATCGAAATAGAGATGATATCACTGAAACCTTGGAGGGATGGAGACTAAACCCCTTTAAAAATCCTATTCTAAATAGAATCTAGAACACCTTCCCAGGTTTTCTCCTATGGAACATTTGGAAGAAAAGAAACAAAATAAAAAGAAGCAGACAATGGAATTCATAAGGAACATGATCCAAACAAATATGTGGGAATCCATCAATGTAGTTTCTTGGATAGATGAGGATAGGAAACATTAGGGAATAGAATATGTTGTCTTTTCTAATCAGCAACTACATCATTGTACTCAGACTCCAACCTCTCCTAGCAGGTTTTCCAAGCCAAGATCTAAATTTAAATAGCACCCCCCTCCTATACACCATATAAAACTAAATTTTAATAGAACTTCAAAGGGAAACACAGGGCCTTCTAGAGAAAGGGAACCTTCTGAGATTCCTCAGGCAATATTTTGTCTCTTTTCTCTCTTCATATCGAAAACAATACAAATAATGGGGCATAACTCAAAGGGGTGGTAAAAGGGATGCAATTGGAAACAAAATTTGGATATCAAAACATCATAATAAAAGGGATTCTCAGATACTCATCTCAAATCCAAGCATAATAATTCATGGTAACAATGTAGACAAGGTCCGCTACAATGAGAACACCTTCTAGTGGAGGTTTTTACAAAACCTCCCCAAAAAAATTATCCCTTCTCTATTTATAGTGGATGTTGTTAGTGGAGGCGGGCGGGCGAAGATTTTTGAGGAGGTTTTTTAGTGGTGCACCTTTAAGGTACAAACACATCGGTGCAAACATAATGCAGACACTTTGGTAATTCAACATTAAGGTGCACCGATATTCGCTAAAAAAAAAATAATATAGTGGAGGTGGGCGGTCGAAGGTTTTTAAAGTGGTTTTTTTAGCGGTGTGCCTGAACATTGCAAATGCATCAGTATGCACACAATACAAATTCCCCGATGCTTCAAAATTAAGGCACACCATTATCCCCTAAAAATAAAAAATACAGTAGAGGCGGGCGATCGAAGGTTTTTGCAGAGGCTTTTTAGTGGTGCTCCTGTAAGGTACAAACGTACCAATAAACACACAATATAGAGGCCCTGATGCATCAACATTAAGTTGCACCATTATCCACAAATATATATATATATATATATATATATATATATATATATATATATATATATATATATATATATATATATATAGTGGAGGCAAGCATCCAGAGGTTTTTGTGAAAGTTTTTTTCACCAGTGATTTTGTTGTATTATGACGCACTGGTGCTCACATAGACATAACAACCCAATGCATACAATTGTAGGATGCACCGAAGAATGGTAAAATAAAAAAACTTACCATATAGATTTCCATTGTTACACCTCTTTATGTGCTTTCAACCTCTCTAAAAAGCATGGATGCTCACTCTCCTTCCATGATTGCCCCATTTAGAGTGCTCTATCGTTAGTTCGATCATTGCCCCGGTAGATTCCACACGTTTCCAAATTTTGGAAAAATACTACAATTTTTCATTTCTTATCTATGATACAACCATGCATCATTGGAGAGAAGACACCATGTAAGTTGTTTATTACCTTGTCATTTTCATTTTCATTGTATTAAAATTTGAAAGTGGCTTGAAATCAGTCTTTTTTACTATCTTTTTTTCCACGCGGTGTGTTTAAACGTATAATCTCACGACAGACGTCAATGTGTCCTATGAATTTACAGGAATCCTCGATAACGGTGGATATATGATGAACAAACACACAGATGTTGTTCACGGAACGACATCGTTAAAATGTCTAAAAGTTAACATAACAATGTGTTTTCTAGAACGCTGTGTAAATGGTGCGTTATAAAATAACAACCCACCAGTTAACAAAACACTCATGCTCTAAAACAAATGGAGCATTGACATAATCAATTAACCGATCACACTTCTCAGTTTTATATATCAAACTTTTGGTACGAAGGTGCATCAAATCCATTATAATGCACCGGTGTTGTGTACTTCAAGGCATCGTGCAAAATATATAATAATTTACCATAGTGGTTCCTCTGATGGGATGCCCTGCTACCAATGCATTCTAAGACAAACATAGAGGTAAAAAAGCACACAAAATTAGAAAAATGGAACTTTGGTGTGTTCATTTCAATAAAATTCACCATTTTTGTTAACAAAGTGACACCAAGACAAACATTTAAAAAATTATCGCAGCAGTGTGTTTTCTAAAACGCCCCTGTTACCAGTGTGTCATAAAAGACAACTCACCACTAAAAAGTCATCGGTGCTTCAAGGAACTTATAGTACCAATGTTTTGCATATAACAATTCACACCACTTGGTTTACCAATCAAAAAATTTAACAAATCGGTGCATTTCATAAAACAAGTCGCACCGCATCACACAAAACATACGTGGAATGACATAACAAGGTGTCTTATTGAATGGTCCAGATTTATGAGCGGAACGAAATAAATAACAGATTGAATACAATAACACAGAGATACATAGAATAACAACAAATATCCAGTGACAATATCTTCTATTGAATAATTAAAATAGGTTGAAACTGTAAAACTGTAGAACTAAAAACAACTTGCTCGAATGATGGTAGCTATCTCTAATAAGAGATGTGGTTGCTATGCGTATCCGTTTGAGAAACATGATTACAATGAGGCTTCAAAGGCCTTTTTAACGTTACTCGTGAATGTCAAAACCATAGACATCCAAAACCTAACCCTAGGAGATGAAACGCCAAAAGTTATGTGGGCCCTGATGGGTAAGTTGGTACCTCAACTTCCCAAGGTCATAACTTTTGCATACGACCTTCGTTTTAGGCGTGTGATAACCCGTTGGAAAGGTATTTTCAAGAAATACACATTATGCCATCAAAATATGACTCCATATACAATTTAAATGTGGCAATCCAAAACAATTGTTTAGGTCCCAAAAATGACCCTTGAAGAACAGGAAGATGTATTGACATGTAAAATTCCAAAATAAGTCAGTTGGATTAGGTGGGCGGCCACCAATATCCACCTGGAAGTTGTGTAGGGCTTCAGACAACCCCAAAAGTTTAGAACCCACAATTACAAAGAATTACATAAGAACATATTGAACTAAAAATTGTCAAGAGGAGCCAGTTGGAATAGGTAGGTGGCCACCAATATCCACTTAGATTATTCCTCCCCCCTTAGGAAGAAATGGTATCCATTGCGTTGAGTGCCCCCATAAGGTGAGGAAATTTCTGCTTAATTTGGCTTCGAGTGAGCCACTTTCCTTGGTACAGGAGTTGCCCTGCCTTGACAACCTGATAAATATGGATCTTTTGTTGGCGAGTGCCCTTGACCTATGTGTCCACTATCTAATCAGTGGGTGCCTATTCCACGCAGTCATGGTTGAGCTATGTTGGTGTCAACTGTTATGTGATCTCTGAGGTGTCCAATAATGGTGGAAAATATGGTCAGAGGAGGTCCACATTGAACATTGGGTGCAAGCCAATGAAGGGGGGGGGGGTGTTGAGCTCAAAATCATTGACACCCACAGCCTTGGTGATAGTGTAAGGCCTGTATAAAAGTGCATGGACCTTCTCATGGGGCCCTGTAAGACATTATTTCTGCAAATGTAACCAAACCTTGTCTCCCACCTGAAACATGTGGGGTACCCATTGTTGATCATGGCACTGCTTGTACTTAGAATTGGCTTTTTGCAAAATCTCATCGACCAGTTGGCAGATGTGTTGAATCTTCTCAATGAATCTAGTAGCTTTTTCAGCCTCAGACTAAACATGGGAAGAATATGTTGTGTGGTTGCAAGAGGTAGTGCAACATCAATGGGACCCAATGGTTGGAATCCCATCCCTACCTAAAAGGGGATATGTTCGGTGGATCTATGGAGAGCCCTATTGTAGTTGTGTTGAACATAGGGAAGACTCTCATCCCATGTGCGTGGATTCTTAAAGTTATGCATGCACAGGATGTGCACAATCATCTGATTGATGACCTTTGTTTGGTCATCGGTTTGAGGGTGGAAGACAGTGGATTTAGTGAGCTTGGTGTCCAAAAGTGACTAGAGACTCGACTAAAATGTGTTGAGAAACCTGTTGTCTCGATCGAAGATAATGGTTTGTGGTATCCCAAAATGGAGCCACACTCATTCGAATAAGAGCTTGGTAGTATCTATCGCTATGATGCTCTTCTTTCAGGTTGTGAGAATGGCCATCTTAAAAAACCGATCAACCACCATAAATATGCAATCATTGCCTTGCTTGGTGGATGGAAGGCCAGGCATGTAATCCATTGAGATGGATTCTCAAGGCCTCTCAAGAGAAGGAAGAGGGGTGTATAAGTCTTGCTTCTTGATGGTTGGCTTGGCAATCGCACAAGCAGTGCAAGATCTGATATACTTGCTGACGTCTTGTCGAAGTTTTGGCCAATAAAAATGTTTCTGTATAATGGCCACAATTTTCTCCACGCCAAAATGTCTTACCATCCGACTGTAGTAAGCCTCCCAAATTAGCTTTGCATGCTCGCTTGCAGGAACACAAAGATGGCCCAAATGGCATAACAATCCATCCTGAATGTGAAAATCGATGACATTTGCGCCTGTACCCAAGAGTTGATAGGTGGTGGTGACGTCTGGATCTTGCTAATAAAGTTATGGCCACTCATATGCTTCATGTCCATAGGATTGGAGCATGGTGGTAAGTGCAGCCACGAGAGGTCAACTGAGAAAGTCAACGACACGATTTGTGCTCCATGTCTTATACTTGATGTTGAGATGGAACTGTTGCAGGTAGGTGGACCACTTCTGATGGTGATTGTTCTGCAACTTCCACCGTGTCTGTATGAATTGCAAAGGCTTGTGATTAGTTTGGATGATTTTCTCCTTTCCCAAAATGTAATGTTTCCATTGACGGCAAGCTTGTACAATGGAATAAATTCCCTTGTCATGGGTGGGGTATTTCCGGATAGTATCTAAGAGTGCCTCACTATGGTATTCTACCGGATGACTATTTTTAGTGAGAACTACGCCTACAACATAGTCATATGCATCAGTCTCAATCTTGAATATTTTTTGTAGATCAGGTAAGGAGAGTACTAGAGTTGAGCAAAAGTGATGATTTAGATCATCAAAAGTTCATTGTTGTGCCTTCCTTCATGAGAAATTTTCCCTACCACCACCCTTGGTCACTTGGCTGAGGGCCCATGCGATATTGGAGAATCCCAACACGAACCATTGATAGAAGTTAGCAAGTCCCAAGAAGCTTTGAAGCTCGATTAGTGTGGTTGGGGCTGACCAGTCACAGATCACTTGGATCTTAGTTGGATCCACATGCACCCCATGTTCATCAACAATGTAGCCCAAGTATTGGACCATGTTCATGCCAAAAGAGCATTTTTCCAAGTTGACATATAGCTTGTGTTGTCGTAGAGTGCTCAAAACCTGTTGAATATGTTGCATGTGCTCCTCCCAAGTTCTGTTGAAGATGAGGATGTCATCCAGATATACCACCACAAAATAGTAGGTGAAGGGTCTCAATACATCATCCATCAACCTCATGAAAGTTGTTGGTGCATTTGTTAGTCCAAATGGCATGACCATCCATTCGAAGAGACCTTCTTTAGATTTGAAAGTTGTCTTCCATACATCAGTCGATTCGATGGGAATCTGGTGGTAGCCATACTTTAGGTCAATCTTGTTGAAGAACTTGGCCCCCTTGAGTTGTTCAAGAAGGTCATCAATTCAGGAAATTGGGTATTGGTTCCTGACTGTGATTTTGTTTAATGCTTTGTAATCAATGCAGAGCCGCCAAGTCTCGTCTTTCTTCTGCACAAGTACAAACATGCTTCCACAAGGGGAGGATTTGTGTCTGATGTGCCCCTTTTGAAGCATCTCTTCAATTCGATGGTTGATTTCGTCATTTTCCATAAGCGAGCGATGATAAACTGGTCCATTAGGCAGAGGTGCACCGAGGATTAGACCAATTGGATGCTTGACTTGGAAGTGCATCGATACCCCGGTGGGTGAGGAGAAGATGTCTCTGTACTCTTCCATGATTCCATCCACTTGCTTCTTCTACAAAGAGAGGCTTTGTGTAGAGGTCACAGATGTGGCAATGACCTTCTACTTATTGTGAGAACGAATCACAAAGAAGACGAACTTCCCAACCTGTGAAATGACCTTAATGCATTGCTTAGCAGAGATTAAAGAAATAGCAGTAGGCGACCTTTAGTATCCTATACAATTGTCTACCCAAAGTAATAATAACACTGTGGGGTCTAGACTCATACATAGCATATCGCTTCCACAAATATGGTTGTCCTAAAAGAACATCAAAAACTTCAAGGGGATCAATATCACACAATACCTCATCTTTGAAGGGCTTGATGTCGTAGGGAAGATGACACTGTTGGTTGACGTGGATATATTTTCCTTGGTGAAGCTAGTCGATGGTGTAGGGTTGTGGGTGCAGTCTCATCGACAGTTCTAGCCACTTGATGACCTCTGTTGAGATCAGGTTCTTCTGAATGATGCTTATATCAACAATGAAATGAAGAGGAGCCCCCTTTACCCACATCTGTGAGTGAAAGATGTGTTCCCCTTCCTCTAGTTCTTCTGGTTCGCTTGGCTTAACTTTGGTGGTAGCGACGATGGCATTGGGTTCGGCATCGATAATGCACTTCCCTCCTTCTGGATTTGATTCAGAGTCAGAATCTGCCTCGGACTCGGAAGCTTTCATCTCGACCATGAATGACTGCTTGGAGTGACATTCTTCAGTGTTGTGCCAAGGGATTTTATGGTATTCACACCACTTTCTCGTGTCCTTCTTCGACTTATCATTACCCTTCTTGTGTTGCAGCTTGGACTAGTTGTCTCGAGAGTGGCCATCTTTTCTCTGTCCCTTGTTTTGTGGGTTGGGGCCGCCTTTTTCGTGCTTCGGCTGTGAGGATTTTGCAGATCCAAACTATCGCCTCTTCTGCTTAAATGTATGCTTGATCTTAACAACATCTCTATAAGACATACCCAATCATGCGATGTCTAGAAACTCCATTTCTGTTTGAATGCATCTATGCAGAGAACCGCGGTATTTGAATACCATATTTCGTTCAGATTCTTTGATACCCAATTTGGTGCGCAGGGTATGGAAAATATTGGTCAAATTTGGTACTGTATGGTCATTTTCCTGACACGGGATGGTCCATCTTGTGTATTGGTCCTCGTAGCTTCCAAAAGGGTAGTATTGTTCTTTAATGGCATCCCTGAAGGAATCCCATATGGGGGCGACCACAAATATTGCATATTCCTCTATGGCCCTTTGCTCAGAGTAAGTATCCCACTAGTCCTTAACATGCGGGATGACCTTTAGGAGTGCAAAAGTAATATTTTACCTATCGAAAAAATTGTGGATCAAAAAATACCCTTCAAGAAAATTAAACCATTTATCTACAATATCCACATATATTAGTCTTTCAAATAATGGCATATCAAAATTTACTTGTACCTTGAAGGGGGTTGCATGGCTGCTTGATGAAGATGCATCTCCTGTGGGCAGGCACCGAAGGATTTGTGCAAAGTTGTCCATCATTTCGTTCCTTTTTCCCACAAGGGATTCCTCGAGCAACAGATTAAAAGGATATCTCGATCCATCATCTTTCTTCTCATCCCCCATGAGTTGTGGTCGAGCTCGACGCGACCGATCTTTCAAAGGCTTGACTAGTTCGAGTCCCAACTTCTTGTACCTAGATCTTGTTGAGGACATGCACAAAGAAAAATAAATGAAGAGTAGGCTGCTCCGATACAAATGATCCAGATTTATGAGTGGAACAAAATAAATAGCAGACTGAATACAATAACACAAAGATATAGATATCCAATGAACAATATCTTCTATTGAATAAATAAAATAGGTTGAAATTGTAAAACTGCAGAACTGAAAATAACTTGCTCGAATGGTGGTAGCTATCTCTGAGAAGAGATGCGGCTGCTACGCGCATCTGTCTTAGGATAATGATTACAATGAGGCTCCAGAGGCATTTTTAATATTACTCATGAATTCCAAAACCCTAGACATCCAAAAACCTAACCCTAGGAGATGAAACGCCAAAATTTATGTGGGGCCCGATGGGTAAGTTGGTATCTCAACTTCCCGAGGTCGTAAATTTTGCATACGACCTCTGTTTTAGGCATGTGATAGCCTGTTGGAAAGGTATTTTCTAGAAATATACATTATGCCATCAAACTTTGACTATGTGTGTAATTTGACTACGGCAAGCCAAAAAAACATTGTTTAGGGCCCTAAAACAACCCTGGAAGTACATAAAGATGTACTAACATGAAAACTTTCAAAATAAGCCAGTTGGATTAGGTGGGCAGCCACCAATATCCACTTGGAAGCTATGTAGGGATTCAGACAACCGTGGAAGTGTAGAACCCACAATTACAAATATTTAAAGAAGAAAGTGTTGAACTAAAAAGTGTCAAGGGAACTAGTTGGAATAGGTGGGTGGCCACCAATATCCACCTGGATCATTGAATGCCTCATCACCAATGCATCCTATAACACAACACACTGCTATGTATATATTGGTGCTCAACTAATAATGAAGCATCGGTACATTGGACTTACCTCACCAATTAGCGGTGCTTTGTATTTGATATAACGCACCGGTCATAGTGCTTAGTAATTATTGTAGTAGCATCAATTACTTTTCCACATTTTTTTGCAAACATAAATTAATTTCAATTTTTGATAAATACAAATTAGTTATATATATGTGTGATTTAATTTCAATTTGTTTTATCTATATATATGCACCTAAAAAGAATTTTATGTGAATCAGAGATGACGATGACGACAAACGTAGGAGCAACAATAATAATAACCAAAAGAAAAACACTTTAATTCACAAACTACATATGAAAACCTCCACAGTTAAATTTTGCAGAGGTTTTGCTTTGCGTAGGAAAAAACAAAGGTCACTCTTTGGTGCCTCTCATAATTTAGTGCATAGACTCGATCCTTTGCCACTCCCTAAGCACTATGGATTGCATCTCCTCCTCCATGGGCCGCTCAACTTTCTCCAAGATACCATCCTCGTCATTCATGTATCCATGATATGAACATACATCAATTAACTTATAAATTTCATACCTACACCTCCTCTTCTTCACCTCAATGGGGTTATCGAATAAATCTTTGAGGTCAAGGAGGAATTCCATAGCCTCGAAGTATCTATAACTAGGGCCCTTTTCGATGGGACCAGGCACATCAACTTTGTTCCCTTCGAAGTACATAATCTTGGCCCCTACTTTGGCATAGTTAAGACTACCAATCTCTACGATCAGATATTCCCAGTGCCCCTTTGATTTGATTAGCAACAAAGGAACCTTGGTGGATGTCTTAATTATAATACTCTGTCAACCTCAAGAATAACCTAAGGCCCATATTGTATATTTAATAGAAGTTAAGAAGCACATATTAAGCATTGCCTTGGCCTTGAAACGCTCTTCCATGAGATCCCCACTTGTGTATTTACTAAGAAGCTCATATTTCTTCTTCTCCACAACCATGCACTTGATCGTTTTCTCATCCGAAAGGGGCACATGGGAAACAAACTCTCACTCTCTTTGTTGTTGGTTTCCCTTGCCTTGCTCTACCATTTATTCCTCAAACAAGACCGACTTAACAACAATGACCTCTCCCCTCTTGATTTTCAACTTGGCCTCCCTCTTGACATAATCGATCCTCCACCACTCCCTCGATGCTCTAGCCCACATCTCCTTCTCCGCGGGCCACACAAATTTCTCCAAGATATTGTATTTTTCATCCCTGTAGCCATAATAACTAGAGTCAATTTACCTGTAAATATCATACCTATACCTCCTCTTCTTCGCCTCTAATGGATTATTGAATATCTCTTTGACGTTGGGGAGGAATTTTGTATCCCCACTTGTACAATTGGTTGTTGGAAGATTGTAACATGCCATCTTCCAGCAACCAATTATACAAGTGGTTTGGGAAATTCCTCCCTGACGTCAAAGAGATATTTGATAAGCCTCCTGAGGCAAATAAGAGGATTTCTAGGGAGTGGGGATTACAAGTGAATTGACGTTAGTTATTATGGATACAAGGATGAAAATGATGATATCTTGGAGAATTTGAGCGGCCCACGGAGAAGGAGATGTGGGCCAGAGCATTGAGGGAGTGGTAGAGGTTTGAGTCTATCAAGAGGGAGGCCAAGTTGATAATTAAGAGTGGAGAGGTCATGGTTGTTAAGCTAGTCATGTTCGAGGAAGAGGAAGATGTCGTTGAAGAAATGGGAGAGAAAGACAAGGGAAACCAACAATAGAGAGAGCAAGAATTTGTTTCCCATGTTCCCTTTCTAGATGAGAAAGAGATCGAGTGCATGGTTGTGGAGAAGAAGAAACACAAGCTTCTTAGTAAATACATGAGTGAGGATCCCATGAAGGAGTAGGTCGAGGCCAAGGCAATTATTAATATTTAGTGATATGATATGCTCATGAATCTTATGGATCATCGATTTTTTTTCAAATGTGCTTCTTAAGTTCTAATAAATATACAATATGGGCCTTAGGTCATTCTTGAGGTTGAGAGAGAATCATAATTAAGATATGCACCAAGGTTCATTTCTTGTTGATCAAGCAAAAGGGGCACTAGGAAGCTTTGATCATAGAGCTTGGAAGTCCTAATTATGTCAAAGTAGGTGCCAAGATGACGGACTTATAAGGGAATAAAGTTGATGTTCTCAGTGCCACCGGAAAGGGACTCAATTACAAATACTTCGGGGCTACAAAATGCCTCCCCGATTTCAAAGAGCTATTCAATAAGGCCCCGAGGCAAAGAAGAGGAGGTGTAGGTATGTAATTTACGAACGAATTGACACGAGTTCATATTATGGCTACAAGGATGACGAAGACGATATCTTGCAGAGATTCAAGTGGCCCACAAAGGAGGATATGTGAGAAAGAGTGTTAAGGGAGTGGTAGAGGATCAAGTTCATGCGCTAAATTACAAGAGGCACCAAAGAGTGGTTGCCTCTGTAAAGAAAAAACTCCACAAAACTTTAATTGTGGAGCTTTGCATACATACTTTGTCGATTAAATTGTTTTTCGATGCATTTTACGTAATAACGACATCGGTGCACTTTCAATCGCATTGGTGCACTATAAACAATATAGCACACATGTATATTGTGTCTTTTCAAATCATGTTGATGTTTTTGTTGTTTGGTTTATAAAATGTATTATGAGTATGCTAATGATTTCTCTGTTTCTAAATTAAATTTGATATGTATCACTCAATAGAATTTAGAGTTGCCATATATATATATATAACTTTAGTTTTATGAAATCGTTTACTTTGGATTGTGATTGGAAAAACCTATAACCATTAATGTCATATAATGTTTGATTCTTCTCCAAGGTAACTTGTTTGTTGTCCAACAAGATACAATATGTTGATTAAACATGTTCACAAAGAAAAATACATAAATATGCTGAGTGAAATGATTCTAATTCGAATAATTATGTCTTTTTCATATGTTGCAATAATAACCTTGTGATATAATTATTCACTAATAATAATGATGATGTAATAATAATAATGTTCTTTTACTAATTTTTATTATTCCAAGATTGGGATATTTTGACTTTCTGTTGCTGATGATTTTCAATTTGTAACTCATCTCCTTTGGTGATGTTTCCTCTTCTTTTTCATTATTTTTTGCTTCCCTGCATTTGTTTTCAAAAAGTGTTTTGCAAGAAATTATGTAGAAAACTATGCAGATTTCATTCTAAGAAAGTTCATCTCAATGTAGTTCTTAGCACCTCCCTGGCAACGATGTCGAAAAGTGATGGGCCAAGGAATGACAACAAGAATATTGAACTCTTCACTTTAAATGTCAACCCAGGGTTCTTGCAAACTTATGAGGTACTGGCACTATATGTGCAAGCTACACTAAGACAGTTATCTCTTTATAACTGAAACAAGCTAACTATAAGAATGTAAAAGATAAGAAATAAAATGATCAATGAAACTTGAAATTCAAATGCAATGAAAGATGTAAACTAATTGAAAGATTATTCTAATAATAAGAAGGGATGCCCAATTTCAACCTCTTTACTTTTATTTCTTAGCTCCCCATACCCTCTTCTCTCAAAATAACAACAATGATACTACCACTTCCTTGGCCTTTGTTGGGACTGATTATATCCTAGGTCTCACTTTGATCACTTCATAAGAGGAATAGATCACTTAAGCAAGCAACAACTGAACTAAATGAAACAAATGAGCAGTAATTCAAATCGCACCTTGTTGAAGGGAAATTGTTCTCATCACACACTGTTGAAGTAAAATCACACATTGTTGAAAGGAAAGCTAATCTAAATTGCATAAAGGAAAATCACTCTTTGCTAAAAGGAAAACTAATCTAAATTGCATAAAGGAAAATCACACTTTGCTAAAAGGAAATTAATCTAAATTGCATATAGGAAAATCACACTTTGTTGAAAGGAAATTTGGAAAAATTTGTTCCTATTTAAGCTCCTAACCCCTTATGAAGTACCATAGAACTATAACATCACATTAACATTAAGAACCATGATGAATGAAGTGAAATGAATGCAAGAAATTCCAAGCTAAACTTTCCTACAAGAATTGTAATAGTTTCTACAAGAAGTATGTAGGAAAAGAAAGAAAGGTTCAAACAATTTCTATTTGAGAAGAGAGGAAGGAGGAAACAATAATAAAGATACCTAATCAACCAATGGTGTCAAGGAAGGAGCACCTTGGAGTCATAGGATGAGTTGAGACACTGACCAAGGGAAATAAGTAAAGCAAATGACCACAAAGTAAATGTGCAGAAACGAAATGAAAGTAAAGGTGTAGAAATTAAATTATTCTAACAGTAAGCAATGGAAAACCATAAAGAAAAAACAATAAAGGAAATGCATGCAAGTGGATGAATGCTAGAAATGAAAGTATGAGAATTTAAGAAATGGAAATGCAGAAACAAAATTGTAGCTCTTGACAGAAAATAAAACAACATCCATTTAATCTATACATAGAGGGGATTCAACCTCCATTGCAGCTTCAAAGTTGGCCCAAACCTTGAAGCTAGAGATGGGGTGAATCCCTCTATATAAAAATGCTATTTACAACAAGAAACTTGAACCAAAATCTGCATTACTTCCAAATTTGAATTACAATCCTAAAGAATAGACTTGCTAAATCTATCATCTATGCTTCTACAATGTCAATGCAGAAAGTAAACTATTCTAACCTATCCTAGCTAGGAGCAAAACTAATTAATAAAATAGAAGGTTAATTATAAATTTGTGCTTGCACTTCCAAAATAGTTAGTTGTTTGAGAAAAGCGGAAACACATAAATATGAATGATAAAAGTGAACAGAGTAGTCTGAAACAACAAGTCATTCACAACCATCTATCTAACATCTCATAACCATAAGTATTAGAAAAGTAACTTAAATGCAAATCCATAAAATTCATAGAAGAATAGTCAACACATGAACAATATAACCTTATAGTGGTGCAGATGACAATACTAACACTAGAAGTAGTTCACAAAAAGTCCATCACACAACACCAATTACTCCTCAAAAAAATGGCCTTAAGGGATTATTCTCTTTAAAATTATTTGAAATATTTCTTAAAATTACAAAAATCAAGAGCCCTTGATACAATTTGCTCTTGGACATATATAGCCTATAGGTTGCAACTATTTCTTGGGACTTCTTCCATTTCCTTTGATAGTTAGAACCTTTGGACTTCCTTTGTTTTGTCATTTTCCTAAAACCATTGCTAGTCCATACTCAGGAAGGCATGGATCACATAGACAGTGTCTAATAGGTAAGAGGCCATGCGAAATGCAAGGTGTGTCCTAGGCACCGTGTGCTTGGATACCAGGATGGCATGTTCCAAGGGAATGGAGAATGGCTCCACAATTCAACACCATGCCAGTTTTAGTGACTGCATATATTAATGTCACCCATGATTCCTTGAAGTTCATGAAATCCTCTACTTCATACAACTTGCTCAAGGGAGATAAACTGATCTTGTAAGGGGTCCTCAATAGGCTTGTTGGATAAGAAGTCACTCAACTTGCCTCAAATAGTTTGTTAGGTACTCACCATCGTGTCATTGCTTCTTTGTAGTCAAATGGGAATTGCAACATCCACTCTTCATTGCTACAATGAATTTTTAATAAGTGTGTAGGGAGGAAGTATGAAATGATGCGATAAGTTTCCCTTTTGTATCTTTGATCAACCTATTATCCACATCAGTTCGGTTAATGATCCAAGAGATGGTCTCTAAACAAGGAAACACAGTAGGGTGTGCAACCACTTTGTGTAACCGAGTGTGTTTTATTAACTAGTAGACTCCCACGTCTAGGTTAGTTTCCCCAGGGAGGAGTGTCATCTATGGATGTCTCCTCTCAGAACATTTGGTATATATCCGCCCATTTGTAGATTATACTAGTATCCATGCAACATATTGTGTCATCATATGTTGGTCCTGGGGAAACAACATCTATTTCTGGCTCCTCTCGATTTGGGCTTAATTCAATGATAAGGTATGTTTTCTTTATGTCCTTCTTGGAATCCATATTGGGATCTTGCAACTCATCCATTTCAACAACATCACACATTGGCATTGTTAGTTTCAAAAATATATAGATGTCTGTGTGGGGACAAGTAATAAAAGATTTAAAATTCTTATCTATTAATGGTGGCTATCTTCAAGAGAGAATATTAATGCACTTGAGGATGTTATCTCAATGGTTCCTCCTAAAACTCATGTTTTTTACAGTTGTGTCAATGGGGTAATCCATTTAATGATGGCCCTCCATGGGTTCACTTATATAGGTGGTGTTCGGAGTTGCAAATATCTGGGCTTGAATACATTTATCCCAAATAACTTAACCCTTCTTGGCAAAATCTACATAGAAGCATGCTAGCATTCAATTAAGTCCAAAAGGAGGAGAAAACTCTCCCTATTGGGGGATTCGGTGTTTTTTTTGAAAATGAGAATCAACCCTCTTTCCTTAGAGTGATGTATGAGATATATTAATATGCAAACTTCACGACCATGGGTGGGAGGGAGAATGAGAGAGGGGCCCAACTCAGATAAAGAGATGTATGTGATGCTTGTTTGGTGCAACTTAGGTGAAAGGTCCTGCTACTAGTGGTCTCCTCAACTCAAAGTAAGGTAGGCCTACGGAAAATCTTGAATATCCTCATTTGCTTGTACACAACATTGATTTCATTTCGTGGCAACCAACCCTACAGAGCATCAAAAGGAAGGAGAAAATTTGTTGAGTATCATATAGAAAAAGTACAAGGACAAGATTTGACAGGGAAACAATGAGGGTTTAGCCATTTTCAGGGGGGAGGGGGGCATACGAGAAATTGGGTGATGTGCACATGGAATTTCTTTGTTAAATATATTTTTTTGAGTTGTTTGGCGAATCTAGGGGCAATCTGGCATGCAAATGTTGTTCAGGGTAAATTTCTTGTGATTTACTTGGAATCACAAATGAAAATAATCTATTTAAACTCTGGTGGTAAATGCATACCTAGAAGAAGTTGTGTACCTTTTGGCATGGGTCTATATGGTGATTTTATTGTTGGTCATTAAATTTCATGCATACAGTGGCTTTGGTGCACTTGAGGAGGAAACAACAAGTGAGGGAATGAAATGGTAAATGAATAATGGGCCAAAGTTGTTTTATAGTAGAAAATAAGCCATTTTTTTACCCTTTTTAAATTTTTTAATATGGTCACATCAAGGGTCAAATCATCATATTGTGCTTAGGGAAAACTTGATGAGGTGTGATAAAGTGGAAAGTTGTGTCACAACATTTGAAATTTTACCAAGGCATGATAAAGAAAAAATTTCACGGTGTTTCAAAACTTGGGGAGTTGCGATGTGTCGCACAAGAATTTTTTTATGGTGTGATCTGTCACGAGAGAAGAAAGTTTTGACAATTGTAGTGTGTTGCAGTGAAAGTTATTTTCCATGCGATATGTCGTGTCCTTGGAAATGTTCGAGTGTCACGATGTATTGTAGGAGAAAGAGTTTTCTAGTGCCATACATCGTGAGCAATGACATTTTTGAACGGTGTGATATGTCCAAAATTTCCAATTATTTTTTAATTTTCCCCTTGTTGCGGTGAAGGAAAATTTTGGTGCAATGTGATGGATTGCACCCAAGGCCAAATTCCATATGATACATTGCTATATAAGGAAGTTTTTGTGTGATGCGATAGAGGAAATTTTTACAAATTTTGAAGATTTCACAAGGACAAAGATGGTTCATAAGGCTAAGAGAAAAGTTCAAAGTAGTTCTTTAGAAACTAGTGAGGTCTGAGAAGAAGGAATAAAACTAATTTCATGGAAAAATTATGAGTAAAGTGATTAGTCCAAAGGAAAGTCCATGAAGACTCAAAAATTCAAAAATAAAAGGAGGGGCCCCAATCCATTTTTTCCTTCATCAGATGATAAAAAAAAATCATGGGGGGTTGTTGCTTGCTCAACATGTTGTAAAGGCATAGTTTATGATTTCAACTATTTTAGGTCGTATGCTCCCTATGAGGCATGCACATATGGTTTACCCTAATCTTGTCTTCATGTGATTCCACATTGTTGAAATCTCCACAAACTAATGACTCAACTTTTTGGAGGTATTAAACTAAATAATCCCACATAGATGTTCGCTCCTCCCCTTTATTGGGGGGCATACAAATTGACAAGGTCAAGCACTTTGCAATCAAGATTCGACAACAAACACACCACCCCATGGTAAATTACACAATCATAGTATTTTGGCATGACTAGGGTGGCCACCCCCACTTTGCCTCCCCAATGCATAGACTGAAATAATGTTGCATCATGCCAAATACAATACATGGATATAATCATCATAAAACTTTTAACTTCCAGCCCTTGTAGACATAGGATATCCAACTCTATCACCAATTAACAAACTCTACAAACCATGGGCTTCCTAACTAGGTTTGTAAGACCCCTCACATTCCACAATACAACCTTTATACAAAACCTTCAACTTAAACACCCATCTCCTCACCTTCCTTATCCACTAAAAATTAGTAAGGATTTGGAGTTACAATTGTTGTGCATATGTTGTCATTGATGTCAAAGAAGTAATGTACATGGTGCACAAGACAGTATAGCGCACAAGCAGTGGAAGTGTGTGAAAGTTAAATAGAAATGAAGAAGAAGACTAGAAGGCGCAAAGACAACCACATGAATGTATGAAGTGAAATCGAAGAAAACGTAGTTGAATGACCCTTGGATCGAGACGAAGCTAGAATGACAGAGTGGACTGCGATGAAATATGTGAAAGTTGTGTGACAGAGTGGACTACAACAACATGTGTGGAAGTTGCACATATGAAAATCTGCAAGGCGCCTTAAGCCAGTGCGACGAATGGTGTAGTAGAGTGTGATGAGATGAAGTCCATATGACGAGTGACAAAGCGGAATGCGATGGAATGAGTGGAAGGTTGGCAGACAAGAAAGTGAGTCACCAAGGGACGCTAACAGTTTGATGGGAAACTAGGTGAGCGTTCTATAGGGAAAATGAGACAAGATAAAGACTTGCGACTTGAGTCTTGCGCTCCCATTTTATCAGCACATTAAGCAATCCATAATGTAAATTGTTGCATCAATGTTGAGGAGATGAGTTGGAGCTTATTCATTGGAAGTTTTGTTCGTTTGATTCAATCAAAGAATGTCTTGTCATAACTAAACAAATAAATATTCTTAATTTACACAGAATTGTGTCCACATATAACTACCTGGACTTTCATCTCGTCAAGATTTTTCCAAAATGTAATTGTCATGCGTCCACATACTTTATTTAGACAGAAGTGTAACTGACAAGACTTTGATCTTATCAAGATTTGTCCACAATGTAATTGTCATGCGTCCACATACATTATTTGGACAAAAGTGTAACTAACAGGACTTTGATATGGTCAAAATATGTCCACAATGCAACTGTTACGCATCCACATATAATAAGGGGAACTCAGGAAAAAACATTATAAATAAGGATGTGTTATATTTGATTGGGCGTGGATAATGTGAGGGAAAAAGGTCATGTAACTGTTCAAAAGAATTGAACTGGATATTTATCAGTTGTTCTTAATTGTAGAGAAAATTCTTCAAAAGGTCTATTTTTGTAAGAAAATTTTCAATTGAATTCAGGGTGGCAGGCTGGTGCTAGTGTGAGTTGAAGCTCACTGAGGATTGGTGTCCTCGCTATCTATGACAAGTTGGTTCCTAAGAGGATTGGTGTCCTCATTATATGCGATAGGTTGGTGCCTGAGAGGATTGGTGTCCTCATTATCCATGATGGGTGGGTGCCTGTAAAGAAGAAAAATTATAAATTGTAAGTTGGTGCTTGCAGAAGAACATAAAGAAAGATGTTCTATTGTTTTCTCCCACATTGGGTTTCCACGTAAAAATATGGGTGTACTATGTTTTATGTGTTGTTTTGATTTATGCATGTATTGGTGATTAATTAAGCACTTCTAAATAAATTTAATCATTAAAAGAAAATAAATTAGTAAAAATTGTTACAATATTGATCCACCCCCCTGATCAATATTGCTTTGAGTTTCAACAACAACATCCTTCTTCTCAAATGCAAGAGTTACCCATCCTTCTTTTGGGGTGTTTTTCTTCATGTTTTTCTATGGATCTTTGACCTCATGATTGCACTACATAAACAAACTTAAAGGAGGAGGTAAGGCCCTTTGAATAACTCCCCTATGGGAGGAAACATCTTGAGACGGACCCACAAAATCCTTTCTTATGGATGTGTTTGAAAGTCGTGACTAAGATGGTTTAACAGTGGTCATGTTCATAGGCAGAGTCTTGGAATACACATTGTCTTTGTTGCCCTTGTTAACCAACTATATCCAACCTTCACCATTAGCAAAGGCATTGACCTTTCCAACGTTGTTAGTAGGGTTCTGGGGCAATCAACTTTGGCCAACAAGGGATAGTCCCAAATTCTATGGTCCAGACTTTGGTAATAGAGACAAGTGTTCAGAAGGCTAATTGGCATAATAGCCTATTTATAGCCTTTGATCCAACATGAATAAACACTTGTTCATAAAGATCTCGGGACATGTTGAATTGAATATAGACACACCAATGAGGGTGGGGATTAAAATACCACTTGGGTTTATGGAAAATGAACTACTTAAGGGCAACTAAAATGTGCTCAAGGAAATCCCAACACTACTTGGGAAGCCTTGAGAATTCAACTTGGATAGGACAATGAATTTGAGCAACTTCATCCACTGAGTAGATCCATACCACCATGATAGTACCATTAAGGTATTATGACACATCTAGGGGCTACTCATCACCAACTATGACACATGGTTCTCCTCCTTAAATTTTGTAACATCCCCACTATAATCTCCAGTTTAATTAATGCATAATGTAGATATGAAATGTGGCTATGGCCAAGCAATGCAATATGCGAATTGTATTTCTGAATTTTAATAAATAAAATGTGATGCCAGCAGTTGGGGGACATGGATAGAGATGGGGGCTTAATTTTCCACAAGAGAAGGGAGGGTCTAAGATGGGTCTAAGGGGGGGAATTATTTAAGGGTATTAATCCAAACCCACATTCCTGAATTTTATTATCATTGTGTACAAACTTTTATTTCTTGTTTGAGTGTATGACAACCCAATCACTTAATACATGTGAGAGGGTAGGTGTGAGAAGTCACATCCCATAGTTATTGGGAGCATGGGGCTAAAGTAAAATCAACATTGGGGAGAGTCAGAGTCAACTTGCTGGGGGAAAAGAGAGGAAATTTGTATGGTAGAACATACAGTTTTTGGACAATCATGTTTTTGCATGAGTGATGGGAGAACAAGGAAAAAGAGGAGCTCTGGAGTTGGAACAACAATGGAGGGTGAATTCTAGAGAATTTTGGAGTCGTTGAAGACTAGAGAAGCAAGTTGTCTCGATTACAAAAGAACTAGGTTGTCAAGCTTAAAGAGTGAACTCTTGTGTGAGTTACACTATAACAAAAAGTGATTGTTGTTGTTTTACTCGTAATTATCCTAGCAATGAGTTCCCTTGAGTTCCTAGTAGTCAGATTCTTGGTTACATGTGTCAAAGAGACCATGATAAATGAATGATATGCTCGATGGACTGAGAGCAATGAAGGGTTACATTCCTTAGGTTGGGTAGGCCAAGAGGAAGAGAGTTGGTGGAAATTGGGATAGTTGTAGGAGAATATCAGTGGGTTGTGGGATATCTGAGTTGTGAGTGGACTATGAGAGACACCCTCTTTTGTGGATTCCTATCCCAACTTAGGGGTGAATCGTTGTTGAGATCTACAACAACAAGTCTATGGTTGGGTGTGTTCAAATTAGAGTTGTTATTAAGTTATTTTCAATTTACTAGACAATAATTGCATAAGCAGGATCATTGAAAGAAACACAATCACAAGGTACATAACATTTTATCCTGGGAAACCCTCATGGGGGAGAAAACCCAGCAAAAACTTCCTTAATATAGATTGCCAATACAATGCCAAGATAAAATACCAAACACTAGAGAATATCCAAGACTGAGCAATGCGCCTCTCTCTTCACATTCTTATAACTGCAAATTCCTTCAAACTTGCACACTATATAAGTGACTTGAGTGAGTGAGAGAATGAGGTGTTATCCTCTCTTATTTTTACTAGCTGAGGAGCGCTAGGGTTGTGTCTCTTCACCAAGCTGGGTCGACTTCTTCAATTAGTGGCTAAAACCACTTTAATTATCCCTAGGGGGACTTCTCAATTAGCATCATTTAATTAGGGTTTGACCAATCCACAAAAGGGGATTGATATATATAATAATAACTCAATAATAAGAAGAATATTCTTCACAGTTACAATATTTCAACACTCCCCCTTAACAAGAAGGGTATTCTATAACATCATCAGGAGAGAGAGAGAGGGCAACAACATCCACAACATCTGGAGCACTAAATGGCATATCTATAAATCATAGGAAGTTTTTCTCATCATCAATAACATCATCATTCATAGCATGGAGCTGGAGTATCATCATCATCATCATTCACAACATGGAGCTGGAATATCATCATCATCATCGTTCACAACATGGAGCTGGAATATGAAACATCAACATCAATTAGAATAAAACTATAACAACCTCAACATCACTAGGTTGATACAACATCATCAACAACATGAGGCTGGAGAAATAACATCATCAACAACATGAGGTTGGATCAACATCATCATCAACAACACGAGGCTGGAACAATAACATCCACAACAACACAAGGTTGGAACAACAACATCATCAACATCTAGCAACATAATGAGGCAGGTGTAACAACAACATTTTGTGGTACTCCAACAGACCCCAGGGATCTTCCCAGGAATCATAAGATTCTCTAGGATATAAAATCCTAACAGAGCTACCACATGGTACTCTGACATCCTTACCGGACCTTCGAGATCTTCCCAAGAATCATAAATATTCTCTAGGATTATAAAATCCTAACAGAGCTACCACTACTGACCACAACTGACATATGAATTGACTGGTACT
>ML829775.1:113548-128816 GCA_009831015.1 Picea engelmannii
TGGGCTCTACCAGATACTGACTCAAGGTGTTCAAAACAAAGCATATATATGGCCTGGTATTCATCAAATACATCAACGAACCAATAATTTGTCTGTATAGAGTAGCATCAACCAATTCTGATGAAGTGTCAACCATGAGCTTCAACTTTGTTTCCATGGGTGTGTTCATGGCTTTACATTCCAACATATCAAACCTCTTCAGTATTTCAACTACATACTTCCCTTGGTTAAGGAAGATCTTCTCTGGGCTCTGCCAAACTTCAAGATCTAAGAAATAATGCATTAGGCCTAGATCTTTCATCTCAAATTCTGCAACGAGCTTCTTCTTACAATCTGTGATGAGCCTTTCTTCTCTAGCTAAGAATAAGCCATCCACATACAACAACAATATAATTGGCTCATCATTGATAACCTTGAAGTAGAAGTTTGAATCAACTTTACTCTTGGTAAAGCCCAAGCTTGTCAGGAAACTGCCAATTCTTCCAT
This sequence comes from Picea engelmannii, assembly GCA_009831015.1. Taxonomy (NCBI): domain Eukaryota; kingdom Viridiplantae; phylum Streptophyta; class Pinopsida; order Pinales; family Pinaceae; genus Picea; species Picea engelmannii. Next base: position 114,035 of record ML829775.1, read on the forward strand.
ACCAAACTCTAGGAGCTTGCTTCAACCCGTACATAGCCTTCCTCAACCTACAGACATGAGTCTTTCTATATTCAAATTCAAACCCTTGAGCTTGTTCTATATACACTTCTTCTTCAATAACACCATTTAAGAAGGTTGTTTTCACATCCATTTGGCGTAACTTCCACTTCATCTTAGCTGCAAGAGCTATGATTGTTTTGATAGAAGTGTGGCTACAGGAGAAAATGTCTCTTCATAATCAATGCCTTCCTTTTGAGAAAAGCCATGAGATATAAACCTTGCTTTATGTTTTTCAATACTTTCGTCTACAACATGTTTTATCTTATATAACCATTTGGAAGATACCACATCTTTGTTCTTCAGTCTGGGAACTATTTCCCATACATCATTCTTTATAATGGATTGGTATTCTTCTGTCATGGCATCTACCCATTTTTTCTTCTGAATGGCTTCTTCAAAGCAAGTGGGTTCATTTTCTATGAGATCACACATCAAAGCCATATAACTAGAGAATGGCTTAGGTTTCTTGATTTGTCTCATGGTTCTTTCTGGGGCACCATACTTCTCTCCATCTTGAATAAGTTCCCTTGCCCAAGCTGGATTTCTCTTGTGAGAGATCGTCATTTGGGGAGGTCCTTGAGATTCTGTCATATCATGATCTTCTAGAATCTGATCATCAAGGGTATTTGTAACTTCTCTCACTAGTTCTGCAACTCTGGAAGCTATAGGTTCTTCTTCGTATACTTCTCCAAGCTGGAATCTCCTTGATTTCTTGAGTGTTGCATATTCATCAAAGGTTACATCTCTGTTGATATCAATATGATGGTAACCTGGTATGTAAATTTTGAAGGCCTTTGAGACCTCACAGTATTCAACAAATATTCCCTTCTTTCCTGAAGGGTCCAACTTAGTTCTCCTTTCTTTCAGAATGAGTACAAACATTGGACAACCAAATATCTTGATATGGCTAATTTATGGCTTATTTCCGGAGAACATTTCTTCGGGGGTTTTGAATCCAAGTGCACTATGGGATATTTGTTTTGGACATACATTGTTGTTCTTGCTGCTTCTGCCCATAAGTGCATTGGAATATCTTGATCGTGGATCATAGTTTTCACAGCTTCCATTATTGTTCTATTCTTTCTTTCTGCTACACCATTTTGCTGAGGATTATAGGGAGTGGTGAGCTCCCTCTTAATCCCGAAATCTCTGTAAAATATTAAAAATTCTTTTAAGTTGTATTCTCCTCCATTATCTGACCTGAGTATCTTGATTTTTCTTTCAGAGAGATTTTCTATCAAGACTTTCAATTCTTTGAACTTCCCAAATTTTTCATCTTTTGATTTCAAGAAATGAACCCAAGTCTTGCGAGAATAATCATCAATAAATGACACATAGTATACATACCCACTAAGAGAGGTTGATGGAATTGGGCCACATACATCTTAGTAGATGAGCTCCAAGATTCCTTGTTCTTTACTTTCACTCTTCGGTAAAGTATTCTTTATGTTCTTTCCTTGTGCACATCCCTTGCACACACCTTCATGATCAACCTTGAATTCTGGTAGACCTGTAACTACCTTGCTCACATATGGTAAGGCTTCGTAGTTTGTGAGCTAGTCTTATATTCCAAAGTTCACATGGAATCTCAGTGGAGTGAGTCAAGGCTGCATCTGAGTGACCTTTTAGCTTATACAAGCCACCTTCTTATGTTCCAAAGACAATTACATCTTCTATGGTTTTTCCTTTAGGCCACATAAGAAATTCACCATCTATGAATGCAACCCTGAAACCTTTCTTATCCAAATCTGAGATAGAAAGTAAATTCTTTGTCAAACCTGGTACATATAGTACATACTTCATCTTCATCGGGGTCCCTGAATCAAGTTTGTAGGTGGACTCTCCCACTCCTTTGATAGGCTACTGGTAATCATCTCCAAGTGTAACTTTCTAGGAAAGTTCTTTTCTGTAAGAATGGAGAGGATGTCTCTCTAACCTATCATGTGCTTAGAGGCACGATTGTCTATGAGCCAAGTATCCTCTCCAGGTGATACAGATCTTGAGAGGGAAAAGAATAATACACAGTCTTCAATCTTTTCTTTAATCATCTTTGTGGGTAGCTCATCATCTTCTACTGCATGGGCATGGTGTCTTTTGTTATTTCTCTTCCTGTATTCTTCCCTTCTAGCAGGACAATTCTTAGCAATGTGTCCCATATTATCACAGTGATAGCATTGATAAGAGGATAAATCTTTTTCTCTTCTTTGACCTTTCTGAAATTTCTAGAATCTCCTTGGAGGGTGAGATTCTTTATGAAAGTGGGTGGATCTCCTTGGGGAGTGAGATTCCTTATGTAGGTGGGTCTCCTTTTGGAAATGATGCCTTATCTTTCCTCCTTTAGCATGAGTAGCTAGGTCTTAGTATTCATCCCTTAATAGTACTGCTTCTCGGTTAGCTACTCTTGCTTCCTCTTGAACACATTCTTCCCAAAGACTGTCAAATTGTTCTTTTTCCTTTCTAGCACAAATAGTTTGGATGAATGCATCCCAAGGTCTTGTGAGACCATCTAGAGTTGTCATGATGAGTTCATCTTCATCCACGATATCTCCAATTGCTTCTAACTCTTCTTTGAAATGAGTAATCCTTGAGAAATAGGCTTGAACAATTTCTCCTTTCTACATCTTTTTATTCTTCAGTTGAGTTCTCAAGTTCATCTTCCGATTAATGTTCTTTCCTTCATACATTCATGTTAGGGGGCATCAAACATTTCTTCTGGAGTATCTTTTGAGGACACTTGAGGGATCAAGTGATCTTTAATAGAGTTTACAATGATTCTTTTGGCCCTAACATATCCTTCTTGTACTTTTCTTTAGTTGCATCTTCTTCAGGTTCTGGTACATTTTCCTTTATGTATTTTGCAAGGTCATTCTCTTCAAGAATGAGTGCAATCTTATACTTCCCGGCACAAAATTTATCCACGCCTTCTAACTTGTCAACAAGCTTGGTGCTTGCAGACATCTTGACCTAGAGCTAAGAAAAGGACCAAAAATTAAAAGTGCTCAGAAATTGAATCTGAACTTACTAGGAGGTGCGCTGGGTTGAGGCAAGTAGGTTGGTGCAATCTGTTTTCAGAAAATCCAAATTTTACCCCTTGAAATTGGACCTGTGCAAATATGGACCGGTACTTTTGGTACTGGTTCTAGTTTCCTAATTTTCTAGTACCAGTCAAAACTAGGGTTTTAATTTTCGGAGGTTCTATCCACTGAAAAGGTGCGCTCAAGCTGCTAATGAGTTTGCTAGGCTAGGGCACACTTCCCTATATGGTTTTTAGGCTGAAATTCCTTTCCAACAAAAAGCCCTAATTTTCTTGTATGACAACAATGACATTTTTGGTAACCCAGTGAAAGGTGTTCTATTCAGTCAAGCTCTGATACCATGTTCAATTTAGAGCTACTATCAAGTTCTTTTCAATTTACTAGACAATAATAGCATAAACATGATCACTGAAAGAAACACAATCGCAATGCACACAACATTTTATCCTGGGAAACCCTCATGGGGGAGAAAACCCAGCAAAAACTTCCTTAATATAGATTGTCAAGATAAAAGACCAAACACTAGAGAATATACAAGATTGAGCAATGCGCCTCTCCCTTCTCCTTCTTTTAACTACAACTTCCTTCAAACTTGCACACTAGATGAGTATCTTGAGTGAGTGAGAGAATGAGGTGCTATCCTCTCTTACTTATACTAGCTGAGGAGCGCTAGGGTTGTGTCTCTTCACTAAGTTGGGTTGACTTCTTCAATTAGTGGCTAAAACCAATTTAATTAGCTCTAGGGGCCAACTTCTCAATTAGCATAATTTGATTAGGGTTTGACCAATCCACAAAAGGGTATTTGGTCATACATAAGTCCTACCTTGATCAATCCACAAAAAGGGATTGATCTATATAATAATAACTCAATAATAAGTAGACTATTCTTTGCAGTTACAATGTTTCAACAAGGTGGAACGTCCGTCCCAAACAGTTGGTTGCATAACTATTCTGAAAAGATAAGTGTTTATCTGTGTTATTTTGTGAGCTAAATTATTGTGTTTTAGTTATGTGTGTGTGAATCGTTTATATGTTGCTATGTATGGGGTTAATTAGTTGCATTCATGTTTATTTCAACATGTTATAGTTGCATTTAAATTAATGAGAATGGTTAAATCTGTGTGTACTCTTGTAGCTGGTAAGCTACATGATTAGTTAGCAGAAAAATTCGAATTTATGAGTATTTTCGCAAGTAATGGACCTTAGCTGGGTTGGGGTACTGTTGCGCGTGCCTAAAAACCTCCCAATTTTCTTTTCTTATCGTCTCTCTAAGATAAGAAATTGACCCCCCCTCCAAATCTTCCTACCAGAACCCTCAAACACTCTCTCTCGTGCGAGTGGCTAAGCCTAAGTTTTCCTCCCGCTCTTCCCACTTTACCATTTATAGTTTCTCTTCAAATCTCTTCGACCCGTCAATCCGCACTTCAATGAGTTCCCTCTTCCTGCGTTGATACATAATGTATTGACGAATGCATCATTTCTTCCACTTACACATTGGCGCGCCAATGATTCCCTCGCTGATACATAGGCCACCTTCCTTCGAACTTGGATGGTGTGTCGACACTCTTCCGCTAAACTTCATTAACACACATCTTTATCATCAATGAAGTTCACATGATTAGCATCGTCACATCGGTCTTCCTTCCACCTTCATCGATATGTCGCATATCGACAATGCTCCTCCCTTTCTCTTCGATACACTCCATTGTCTCTCCCTCGTTGATGCACTGTTATATTGGTGAGTTTCCCTCTTCTGTCGTTGATGCACCAACAGAAGGACGTCGACCTTTCATCAACACTGAGCACATCAACGATGATCTTCTTTCTCTCGCCGATGCCGATTCAGTTAGCAAGACTCGCCTTTGTCTTGAGACCTATCTTATCCTCCTCCGAGCTCAAATCCTTATTGTTGTGTTCGTTAGTTGGTTTCCTAAACATTTATGGTGACTAAGATCTCCACGCTTAGATGGATAACTGATAACTGATACCTACCATGCCTGATCTACTTCATGATCTCAATCACAGTCAAACTTGTATGTGTCGCCAACAACTTTAATCGTGCATGCCATACTAGCTTGTTTACTTTGCGTTTACTGAAGTTATGACTAAATCTTGATCGTGAAGGTGTCATCTAACATCATATGAGTTAACCACAACATATGAAGGTCTTGCACTGGCTCTTAAATGAATCTTATAGGAAAATCAATCCTCCTAGCTCATGAGCTTTGTTGAGCACCCCAAATGTCAATTTGTTGTTTTTGCAGGTTTATAATTATGTGCTACTGACACATAACCTAAATTTCAATGGACGAATTAAGAGTCTATACATCACAGATGAGACCGAAACTTACAGACTCAAATTTGGGTGAAGCAACAATGAAAACATGACCCAAACTTCTGTTAAAAAATGTCTTTGAATGCAATTTTTTGGCTTTCGTCAAAGTGATTTTTTCATCACCGTAACAAGTCAAATGTATGATTTTCACAATTACAATTCCAACGCAACTCACATAATCAAAATCTGATGCCCAAAAGTGCCAAAACGAATCACCAAGAGATTTCTCACCCAAACTGACCTCATCAATCGTTACACAGATGGAATGCTCGAATAGCATGGTTAGTCGACTCGCCGGAAACGCCTCTCTACTTCGCGACCCAAGAGACGACACTCAAACCTGACATCGTATTAGCGATTTATGAGTCTTAAAATCTCCTTCAAAGATGTGAGCATAAGTCCGCATTCTTGAGTTCTGGCCTCTGCAAAGCTACTTTGGATAAAGATTGGTTTTATATTAAGTTATTTCAAAGTTTAATATATATTAAATTTAAATAATTACGCCGAAAGGCGTACACCTATTGACCATGGGCACATTTAATAAGTTTTTAGTGCTTAATCAGTTTTGTATGGACAAGATTAAATATTGATGGAATATTCTTAGTAGTCCCAATAAATCAATGGTTGTAATTTCAACCACTAACTTCCTCGCTATTATAAAGACATCAGTTTACATGTTTATTTTTTTACTTTTACTTAATCATATTTAAAATTTACTATGGTGGCTCGCTGATTACCACGTATGAGTGATTAGGGTTTCATTTTCTAGGCCAACCTAAACCTTTGGCCTTCACCAGCCACATTCTGGACACACTGCCTCCTTCCAGCCAACTCCTTTCGTCCACCTCTGGGTCGTTTATCTTTCTCGGTGGTTCAAGTTTTGCAAGCCGTCCTTTCGAAGTTGGTGAACAACTAATTTATCGTTGTGCTAGTTTTGATTTATTTAAAATTTAAATTATTTAAACTTAATATTTTCAATAACCTAAAAAAAAAAAAAAGGGAAACAAACCATATGAAAGGGGAGAATTTTAAATTAAACCTTGGGTAATATGCCACACAAAGAGAAAATACATGATTAGGGTTTTGAAAGCTTGTCACTTAGAGAAGCAAATTTTTAGATATGCGCCTAGACATCAAAATAAACGCACTTGATCGATGAACATGGAAACAATTGCTCCGAAGTCATCGATGAAGTTAATCTGTACTACCCCGAAGTCATCGACGAAGTTAATTTAGAGTGCTCTGAAACTGACACTTTCACATCATATCGCCAAAGTTAAGCTAAACTGTTCCAAAACTCATCGGGGGCAATGAGAGGAAGTGCTCCGAAACCCATCGGAGCACTTAAAAGGAACATCGCCGGTGAGACGCGGAGGTCTTGAGCTGATCAATGCCGGTAAGCAACCGAAGGCCATGAAAGCAAGCGCTCCGCACTCGATAGACAAAGTTGAAAGGAAGTGCTCTGAAATTCATCGGAGGCAATGAATAGGAAAGCTCCGGTGCTACCTGGAGAAGTTACGATGAACGAGTCCAACCAACCGGAGTTTTGGCAGGAGTATGGGACTCTGAGCTTCTGGGCGTTACAATCCTTTCCACAACATTCACATGATGGCGAATGCTTTTCACTAATTTCTGGTCTCGTTCATATCCACACACTGCAAAACGCAAATGCAACAAAGCAAATAAGGAGGCGGCAACAATGGTGGTTGCCCTTTCGAGATAGATGATAGCTGTGGGAGAAAACCTAACTGCCTTTGCAGCATTACGTGGACATGCATCGTTTTCGAGGAAGAAGATGGCAGTTTTATGGCCAAGTGAAATAGACTATGCATGGTCATTTCAAGATCAAGGCGCGCTCTATTTCGGTTAGAATCACACCATTTTCACTGAGAAATCACATCAGTCAAATTTTTTTTAGATCAGAAGGGTTTGGGGGAGAAGATACATATGCGTTGCTCAAGACTCCCTTGCGATCCGCCTTTTACAATGTAATTCAGACAAAGAAATAGCTCACGCATTCCAGGCCTGTCAACAAATGGACATTTTAAATGTTGGCAAGTTAAGAGAGAGAGGAATTAAATTATCTGCAAATTCGCCCCAATAGATTAGAGTGTGAACTTCCATATACTCTCAAATGCTCCAGAAAGAGAGAGTGCTGCCGAATATTTAAAAGTCAGAGATGAAACTGAAAAGCTTACACGACTGGAGGTCGTGGAATAAACACAGTCGGGTACACCGGAAAAGTTGGTACCACCCGGGAGGCATTTTAGTTTTCCAATGCTGCCAAGGTCTTGGTAGCGACTCAACCAATTCAAACTCTTCAATATAATACTTTCTTTTTCTTTTTTTCTAGCTCTTTATCTCAGGTTCCCTTGTGGAATCTATCAATAACAAAATTATTTATCTCTTTATTGTTTGTAGGGCACCTATTCAAGTGAATATCCCATTTACTAAGCCATTTAATATTTTGCTGCATCCAGGACTTCTTTCTTTTGCACAATATGTCATTGAAGACGACCGTCTTCCATTTGCTCAATTTTTTTAGATATCTTATGAGACGCACCATAGCAATTGCTTCAATAGGAGAATCCCCCATTTCACTCAGCATGATATCATAAGGAACTGAGCTTTTAATTTTAAACTTGTCTGTAATCAAGCAATTTTTAATCTTCTCAATTTGCTTCCACTTTAAGTCAAATGTATTGTTAGCCCACACTTCACAACCATAGAGAACCACCGGGATCACTAAAAGCCCAAAGATAGTTTGCATAGTCTTCCAATCCCATAGTTCTGCCTCTCTACATCTATTTTGGAACGCATAGAACACTTTCCAACCTCCCAAAGTTCTTTTCTTTCTGCAACCTTCCCAATTTAAATTTTTGTTGAAGTCAATTATGAGGTATTTGTAATCTGCCACTTCTTCAAGAGTGTTGCCTTCAAAGTAGAACTTATGTTGATTATGTTTTTGTTTCCTTTTGCTAGAGAAAACTACCACTTTTGTCTTGCTAGTATTGACTTGCATCCCCACTGTACTACAAAAGTGCTCAAGGGAAATTAAGTGTTCTTGCAACCCAAGAGCAGATTTAGCAATCAGAATAAGGTCATCTGCATACAAAAGAAGCCTTATCACAAACTCGCTCAAAAGAGCACCATCACCCTCCTGAAAGTTTAACCACTCTTCAAGTTTGTCTATATATAAACCAAAAAGGGTAGGGGACAATGGGCACCCTTGCTTGACCCCGATATCACTTCTAAAACTTTTGGAGATACCAGTTGACGTTTTGATTTTGACTTTAACCTCCTCATATAGCCTATGGACAACTGCTCTAAGATGCATAAGAACCCCAAGTTCCTCCATTCTATGCCAAAGCTTATCTCTAGGGACCGCGTCAAAAGCTTTTTTGAAATCAACAAAGGAGAAAAAAAATCCCTCTTTTTTCTCCCACACTTTTCAATGATGTGCCTTAGAGCTATAATGTGATCAATCGTTGAGTGTTTAGGTCAGAAGCCTACTTGCCCTTTGACGCACTTATCTCCTTCTTCCGCCCACTTGTTGATTCTATTTTCTAGCATACTTCTGAATAACTTTGCAAAAAAGGGGTTTATCATTATGGTCCTATAGTTGGAGGGATTGTTGACATCCCCACTCTTGAAAAACGGTATTGCTAGGCTCGTTGTCCAATCTATAGGGATTCCTTGCTGAATAATGTTGTTGAAAATTTTCATAATGTGAGGTGCAAGAGTTTTTGAACCCCCATTTTAGATATTTTGCTTGGAGTTCGACTAAATCTTTTGTTTTTCCAACCCCCAACTTTTTGATACCCACCTCAATATCTTGCACGATGAATAGCTTAGTAGTAGTGTTGACCAAGGGAGGGGGATCAACCTTAGGAACTTGCTCATAAAGCTACTTTGCATACTCGAACCATTGATAAGCTGTGATATTATTTCAGTTTGTTTCTTTCTCGTTTGAAGTTCCTTTCAAAATAACTTGGGGTTATTTTTCCCTAAGAAAATTAGTTCCTCCCTCCTTGAGATCATGAAATCAGTTTTTTTCTTTCTTACAATTTTCTTGTAGGCTTTTATGTTTATTTATTTCTGGCTTGACTCTTTCAAAGTTTTCTTTGTTGTTTTGCATTCCTCATCAAACCAAGCATTAATTGGAAAGCAATTTGTTTCAGATTTCTTATTTTTTGCTCTTTTGCATTCTGTAAGTGCGCTTTGAATTAACTTTGTTAGCTCAAGACTATGGAGACCTTGGGACATAATTTTCTCCTTGTTAAATAGCCTCTCTAGCGCTATCTTGAAGGTGTTACAGTTTTTTTGAGTCAAAAGAATTATGTCCTTTGAAGGAGGTTGTTGAATGCAGTGATTTTTTGTCCCACGTTGTTGTTGTTTAGCCCAAGTGAAACTTAAATAGATCGGTCTATGATCAAATTTCAACTCCCACAGTTGTTCACCAATCAAAACTTCTTCCATTTTCTCACACAAGCCATGCGAGCAAATTGCATAGTCTACTACACTTTCTCCATTGTAGGTATTGCAGGTGAAATTACCATAATTTGCCCATTTAGCCAACTCATTACAAATGACTAAGTCAAATGCCCCACATAGAGTAAGTAGTTGCTCCCCAAAAAGGTTGCAACTTTTCTTGTCCTTTGAAACTCTTGTCCACTGATGATTTCTTTCTTCTATAAGCCAAATGGGATTGCAATTTTCCTTACAACGAAGAATACTAACTTGTTCACTTGTTGTCCTACCATTGAAATCCCCCACTATAAGGACTTCACTTAGTTGAGAGCACGCTGTAATATCATTTTTTAAGGCTGCAAATGGGTCTTTGTGGTCAAGCCCCCTACTTTTGTAAGTTTTTGAAACTTGTGGGGCAAAATAACATGCTGCATTTTTTATGGTGTTACCATTTTATGACATTTTAAATCAAATGAATTGTTTATTTGAGTCTTCTCTTTCTAATTGAACGAGACGACCTTTTTTTTCCCTCACTAAGACCATGATACCCTCATGTCATTTACCATTCTTAGTTGCCTTGTTCCACACTGCCATCTTCACATACCCTTCAAACAGAGGTGTCTTGCACCCTTCATGCTCATGTGTTTCCAATAGACAAATTATGTCTCTATCTTCCGCGATATGTCCTAACCCAGGTCCCTGCCTCTAAGGATAACCTCTCCAGTTCCAACAAACTAGTCTTAAGAAAACCCGGGTATAATTTGATTGTTGTTTGTTTTGGCCTACAAGACTCAAAGTTGAGTCTTCACCCCTATTTGCCCATACTAGCCTTGTTGCATAGTTTCCTGCTAATGAATTTGTTGTCGCTTCTTGGTTACCACCTTACTGTCTTGTTTTAGAATGAGGATCGAAAAAGGCAATAACAACTTTACCTTTGAACAACCATGCCCTTTTTCCCTCTTCCCTTGCTGCCCTAACCTTTGACATCTCTTCTCTTCTTCCCTCTTGCTGTCTAATAGTTAAATCTTTGTCTAGAAAAAAACGAGAGCCTCTCGAGAGTTGCTTCTTGCCCAGAAGAATTTGTTTGTCACGTATGCTTGACATGATGACTTTTATGGGGCTAGCTCTCTCGCCATTGGGTTTACCCACCTTCCATGCTTGGCAAATTCGAGCTTACCAAAGCACCTTGTCCTTCAAAAATTTACTTGCAAGATCTAGAGTACATTCATTTTTTTCCATACTCTCTCACACCTTTGATAATTATGTTTGTTGCTCTTACTTGTCTTTCTTTGATTTATCTAACTTGCATGTCATCCCCCTGGCTGTTTGTTTCTTTTTCCTTACTAGCAAAATTACTAATAACTTGTGCCCAAGTTTTGGATTTTTTTGTAAAATCTTTTTTCTCTTCATCCCTTGCTTTCATTCCCTGGGTGTCTGCTTGTTCAATTGTTTTGCCTTCAAATTTGGATGTTTTAGAGTTCATCCCCTCTCTAATTTCCACAACAAAATCTTCCTTGATTTGCCCAGCATCCTTCATGCCTTTCCATTCAGCCTTTTTTGCCAGAAGGGCTTCTTGCAACAATGTCACTTGACCTTTTAAAGCTTTATTGTTTCTGCTAAGCCCCGATTTTCTACTATCAATAGTTGGATTGTAAGATCTTTATCATGCTCTTTGACTTCCAAAACCTCCAATCTCCTCTTGTCATTTAGTAACTCTTGCACATACAGGTCAGGTGACTAGGTGAGAGGTGTGGATGTGGGATTGTACAAGGCATAATCACTGATGTCTTTAGTCATGTTGTTGCTACACCCTTGCAAAAGAGGTTTGTTTGAAATTTTATTACGGAGCGCCAATTTTTTCCTTGTCTGCTCCCATTTTAAACGAGCAACTCTACGTTTTAAAATACCCCGAAACTGTTTGGCATTGACCCAAACCCACTTCCCTACTTTGCTTGAAGAGACAATTTTTACTTGACCTAAATGGTTTGTTTCACCAGAGACATGTACCTCTTGCCCATTTTTTATGTGTGTTGAATGTATTGCCATTGGCAGAGGGGACAAGAAAAAACACAAAACCAAGGAACATGAAAATACTTGTCTATCAGGTATGGTTGGAGCTGGAACACTACGGTCATAGATACAAACAAGATGTTGACAACCAAAATCATTAGAAAGTCAAACGTTGGGAGATGACTTTCGTTTAATCGAGGCCTCTTCTTTGTTACAACTCTCTTGCTCCTTGATGTAAAAAACCTTGGGTTGCAATAAAAGCATTTGGGCTCAACAAAACGATTATAAACCATTTAACAAGGAGATACAACTTCATTCCAATTGCTAAAAGGTTTTAGACCACACGATCCATGGTTGGCCAACATGAGGCAATTTATATAATAAATGTGGAGATGTATTTCACATGGTTATAGAGTGACCAATGGTCAACATAGAATTATACACCTTTCTTCCATCACAACCGTACTTAGTGGAGGGCTCTCCACAATTTCAAAGTTGTGCTTACAACATAGAGGAGTAAGCAATCTTGTTACTCTTGTTTTCATAAGAAATAACATGCAAGGGCATTCTCCAAGGATGGATCCTCTTATATTCAGTGGCATCTCTATATCCGAAGGTTGGTGCTCATAGAGATAGATCTCTTCCTCTGTCGATTCTCAATAAGAAGAGATATAGTGGCCGAATGAGTTCGCATTTTGTTCGTTTGGTGGAAGTGGAAGAGAAAGAGAAGCGTACCCTATTTGAACACGAGACACGTTATTTTACGTAGATTCTAGATCACTTCACATATACAAGTCAATGTCATTTGGAGATAAGAACAAATTTTACAAGAACTCAAATATCAATGTCACGCACATTCATTACATACCAAAAGACATGAAAATAACTCCTCCAGGACTTCTCAGAGAAGTTGCAAGGAGCATCACCAGTGAGCCCGACAACATGTAACCAAAAACACTGGTATTTTCGATAATGGAGATCACCTTCGACCCCAACCAGAAGCCAATCGGATGCCATCACGTGGAAATTAAACCATTGCACAACAAACTCAACATGCGATAAACCTACGGCAAAAACACAATTGAGGAGTTCGTGCAAATTGCTCCGAAACAACATCAGAACCCCCTAGACCGCCTTTCGTATTCTAGCCATAATGTTTGACTCAAGTGTCTATTTTGCGCACTCCTTGTACCATTGGAAAGGTATTTTCGAGATCTACGACTTCACAGTTATACGATTGGAGAAATTCCTAACCAATTGTCTTCATTTTTCAGGATTAAAATCTGGTAACTTGTCAACAACAAAAAAGAACACAACGCCTCGATCATGAGCAGATAAACCTAGAACCAAAATTAGGGAAACATACACCAACTCTTGATCAATTGATGTTTCAATTATTTGGAACCAAATGATTGGTTTTAACAGTTTATCTAGGATTGCTTTGAAGTCACTCATCTTTCGCATGTTAAGTGGTGTCAGGTACCAATGTTGAGATGAGGTCGTGCTCCACATCCTCACAATTCGATCTACAACCAAGGACAATAGAGAATTAACAACGATATCAATTGTCCCAATAGCGGGAAGCATCAAGCAGAATCAAGCTCAAATGGCTGAAGAGGGAATCCGAACTCTAAGACAATTAACGCTCCTAACGCCCATACCAATCATTACGATGGATGTGACACATTATGGACGAAATCTATGATGGCCCACCAACGCTAGAAGACAAATTCGAGATATAACTATTGTCTTTGTTGCTCATCATCATAAAGGGAGTAAAGACAAAGGATGGTAAACAAAAGGTCACATGGGTAGATAGAAGGCCAAGAGTCATATTGAGCCTCAATAAATACTAGAATTATATCCAAAGAAAAGGGCTTTTTGGCTCTTCAAACATTGTACGTTTCTGAACCATTTTGGGAAGACAATTTCAACTAAAACTGAGAAGCGATTCCTTGGAGCTTTGATGTACTATTGCTGAAACTATTAATATGGAGAAGTCCTCAGGGACAACTTTGGAGAGGAAAGAAAACTTGCATGTGTTGTTGTTTTGCTGCGAACTATTTCAAGCGGAATGTACATTGTCCACATGGGTTGTAAGGACATGTTTGCTAATAGACTTTTCTGATGCAATCTATGTTCTTCTTCCAGTACTGTTATTCTTTCTTATATTATATGCCTTGAGCACATGAATTGTTGATGTATGCATATATATGATTTAGAATTTTCTGGTCATATATGTGTATACATGTGTTTCTAACTTTGCACCTTCATGACATCTGTCCGAGTAGGGTCTTAAGCAGAGTTCAGTTCCATTACAACTCACTCACTTACGATAATTCACTCATAGTTAGGATATGATAGATTAGAAGTAGATTAATTTTTTTTCATGCATTTACATAGTCTTCATCTATATCTTTCGTTTGCATAACCATCCATCATTCACCCTCATCGGTGGACCGAGCCGCAACTGGTAAAACCAAACCAGAAATGGCTGCCGGGCCAGGATTCAGATGGGTTCCCTATTCCAAATGGTGAGAGGTCTGATTGAAACTTCTTATCCGAGGTAACCCCTGCTGTTGACAAAGAGTGATTTTCCACATGTCAACAAGTACGTCACAAGTTTCATTGAAATATTTCCTTAATCAAGCTCCCAATGGTTGTACAAACCTTGAAGCCCCAAGGCTCCTAAACTTCTTTAACCAAGTGTTCTTTATAAAAAACCAGTGAGAAACCATACAACAAAATAACCCAACATAGTTTGGCATTTGAAACCACCACACACAACAAATATTTACTCTATAAAAATAACAATAACAATTTCATTTCGAAGAATTTCAATACCTCATGGTAAACTTTGGGAAAAAACTTA
>ML829776.1:15560-27363 GCA_009831015.1 Picea engelmannii
TGTCGGGAACATATCGTGACCGTCGGATTTCCTAACTACAAATGCATACTAATGCATACTAAAGAAACACACTTTTACCTAACGACATATTAGACCAAGTAGATCTTAACTAACTCCTAAGTGTCTAAATATCCTAACAGAGTGCACAGATCCGAGATTGGATTAAGCGTCAAAGAGTCAGGAAAGGAGAACACCATGAAGGCGAGAGGAATTTCTCTTCGAGAAATCCTTCAGGACCTGAGTTATCGAAATCCCTGAAACGCAAGGAGTGCGTGGGAAATCGAAGTCTTCACGAGACTAAGATCAGGAGGAATAACACTTTCATAAGTGTTAAAGAGATCTAAGAATCGGACTCGACGAGGGAGCAAAGGTTCGAGACCTTTGAACACCCAGAAGATCTTCTAACTCTGAAGATAGCGTAAGCGCAAGGAGGAAAAGATCTCAGTCGTTCGATTGAATGCTAGAGAATTGAAACCATCCATCAGGAGGGACGCGTGGTGAATGACCAGTGTTATGTTGACTCGCGCTTTGGAGGATTCAAAGGGAAAACGCTAAGAATTCGTGAAGCCCGAATCCACGACTTGATCTGATTCATTGAATCCAAGAGAGATCTGGATCGTTAATTGTCTAGGGTGAAATATCGACATTTCGAGGATCAGAGGATCGGAGGTGACAATTCTTTCGACTTCGCGAAACACAAAGTCCCGAAATCATTGTGACCATCAGTTATGAAGAGAGACTTGAACTGTTGATTCAGTGCCATTGCGATTTCAGCTATTGGGAGAATGGAGGCAAGGAGATTCCAAAGTCGGGAAGCACGAAACGCCGACTTGATCGCAGTCGTTGACCAAGGGAAGATTTGAGCCGTAGATCTCGAGTCATCGTGATTTCGGCTATCGGACGAACGGAGGTAAGGGAACTTCGAAGTCACGAAACGCAAAAGGCCTACTAGATTGCAGTCGTCGATCAATGGGAGATCTGGACCGTAGATATCGAATCATCGTGATTTCAGCTATCGGGTGAACAGAGGTAGCAACACTCCCAGGGTCGTGAAACGTGAAATCGTGACACGCCTTTCACTCGAGCGTGTGGTCACCGCCAGTGGTCACAAGGGGGAAAGGGCTTAGTAGAGAATATCTAACGCTTGTTTAGCGTTGAGGTTCGAACAGTGCTCAAGAGAGAAGTCGCGGGTCTCAGATGACCTGCGCATTTGGGGAAAGGACATGTTTAAGTGGGTTTGGGGTCTAGCAGAGACCCGGAGAGTCAATTAGAATCAGTATCTTGATTGATCCTAAATCGGAAGGTCGCGCAGCCCTTAGGAGAGAAGGGGGGACTGCATCATGTACCAACAACATCAACTATACACCTCATGTATGTGCCAACTCATCAACTACTTGTCTCAACCATGTACCCAACATGTACCTCAACCAAAAGCCCTCATCAATTTCATCATCTAAATTTGATTTGTAAATCTTTAATAGACCTGGTGTATATGATCATATACCTGCAAACCTTCCTTAACTTTAACAACAAGAGACTAGCATTTTCATCAAACTTTACTTTAGTCTCACATGACTAATTTTGGATTAGTCAACAACCTTAACTTGAAATAATCATAACTATGTAATTGTAATGAATAAAGATATGAAAATAGTACACAATATTCTTCAGTGTCTTTTGTGCAATTCCTCCAGATTTCACTACTTGGAACCTCTCAGAAAATGAGTTATAGCAAAAATGGCATACCTTGTTGAATTCTAGATTATTCTAGAGAGCGAACTTGTAGAGCGTGCCCCGCACGGAATATTTGTTGCATGTATTTGAAAATGGTACACAGTATACTACAAACTATACTCTAACCAATACATTTGGTCTTACTAAATTTGAATCTGTTATGAAAAATTTATGACGTTTTTACCCGAAACACATGTTTTAGACTAATTTCAAGACTAGCCACAAACCCTATTTTCCACGGAATGTAACTTCAAAAATACAATGACCCACAAGCTGAAATTGTTATCACATCTACTTGGATATGTTTCCTCAACGGCCTCCCAATTTCACTGTCTAAATCATTCTAGAAAAAAATTTATTGTGAAAATGGTGAGATGACCTGTAAATAACATACCTTAGAAAGCGTCATCAAAAGAATTTATCCTCCCTTGAATTTCGACGTTCTTTACTTCACCTTCCCTCTGAAATTCGACTTAGATATCCTTTGGTTACCTCAGTCACTTGTAGATATTCAATATGTTTAAGTGTAATTAAAAATGACATACCCTTGCGTCTTATTTATACTTTCATGTAGCTTCCTCAAGGGGTTACCTTATAACCATCTTAACCCACTTTCCTTATTTTAGGGCTAACCCACTTCTAACCACTTGTCAACTTAGTAATTTCTCCATTAACTTTATTATTTAAATAACTTATTTTTTATCCACTTTGACTTATAGTACACTCATCACTTCACTTTATTATTTAAATTATATTCTAACCATCTTAACCCACTTTCCTTATTTTAGGGCTAACCCACTTCTAACCACTTATCCACTTAGTAATTTCTCCATTAACTTTATTATTAAATAATTTCTTTTGTATCCACTTTGACTTATAGTACACTCATCACTTCACTTTATTATTTAAATAATTTCTTCTTTGCAACCACTTTGACTACTTTGACCTTTTGGGGCTTCTAGATGACTCATGAGGGTTCTCCAACTTCACATGGCCATAACTCTCTAACCATGAGGAATTATGTGACGTTCCACATACCACCGAAAATGTCATAACATGTACTATCCATCCATAATAGTATTACCTTAAAATATATTAAAACTCATACCATTATACATCAAATAAACTTGGGTCCATTACCCAAACCTTTGTGTTACCGTAATTCACTACCGGACTTTCTTGAAGGGTTGACATCAATGACATCCAACTCAAATAATCAACAATATCCCCCTTTGGAATTGATGGAAATACTCTGATGCAATACTAAATTCATATCACTCATGCTCCCCCTTGTGACCATCGCTCCCTCTAGAACCATGCCTATGTGTTCTTTCTCCAAGCATTTACCTTTGCATCTAATAAATCTCTCCCCCTTTGTCATCAATGGAAAAGGTATCTTTCCATCCAGGGTTGCTCCCCTGACTGAACTCTTCCTGAAATTGGTCTCCCAATCTGAATTGTCCTCGTTATGGTGCTTCCTCATGTAAATCTAATGCATATAAGATAAGCATTCAATAGCATTCATTTTGGAGTAGAAATTACTCTGATTCTCTAGCGAAGATAATCAAAGGCTTCCCTTGGAAGCGGTTTTGTAAAGATGTCTGCCACTTGTTATTGTGTGCCCACGTATTCAACTATGATGTTCTTCTCTGCAACCTATTCCCGTAGAAAGTGATACTTTATTGGAATGTTCTTTGTCTTGGAGTGCATCACCGGGTTCTTTGAGATATTGATGACACTTGTATTATCACAATAGATTGGAATGGGCTAATCATACTCAACCTGTATATTTGTCAAAGTTTGTTTTATCCATAGAACCTGAGCACAACATCTTGTTGTTGCAATATACTCTGCTTTGGTTGTAGATAAAGATATTGATGGTTGTTTCTTGCTTATCCAAGATACTAAACACTCACCCAAGTAGAATGTTGCTCCACTAGTGCTTCGTCAGTCATCAATGCACCCTGCTCAATCTACATCTGTGTAGGCAATAAGTGATAGATCCTTTCCTTATAGATACCATAATCCAAACTCTTTTGTTCCTTTGAGATATCTGAAAATCCTCTTCACTGCTCATACATGTGATTCCTTTAGTTTTGCTTGAAATTATGACACATGTCTAACTACCTGCATTACATCTGGTCTGGATGTTGTCACATATAGTAAACTACCAATCATTGACTTGTATTGCATCTGGTCTGTAGACTTTGAATCATCATCTTTGATCAACTTGCAACTAGTTTTCGTAGGAGTGGTAATTGGTTTGCAATCTTCCATTTCGAACCTCTTTAGCATTTCTCTGATATAGTTAGTTTGAGAAATAAAAATTCTTTGGTTTTTTTGACATATCTGAAGACCCAGAAAAAAGGGTAGTTCTCTGAGTAATGACATTTCAAATTCATTCTGCATATCCTTTGCAAATTTCTAGCTTAACCTTGATGTAGAGGTTGTTATCTGCACTTCCTTTTCTTGAACCCTTCTTCATATTTTGTTTCTTCTTCGTAAAGTTGTTCCACCGAATCATTCTCTTCTTCTTTTAATTTTCGTCCACCTGTTTCATCAATTGTTACATTTATGCTTTCCACAAATTTGTTCAACCTCAAATTGTAACACTTGTATGATTTCCTTGTACTTGAGTAACCAACAAGCACTCATTTGTCCACATGAGAGTCAAACTTTCTCATTATGCCATCTTCTCTTTTGATGTATCATTTGTTTCCAAATACTCTAAAGTGCTTCACATTTTCTGGTCTTCTTTTCCATAGCTAGTAGGGAGTTTTTTCATTGTTGTTTATGAGCATTGCTCTGTTTTGAATGTGAACTGTTGTATGCACCGCATGTATCCAGAAATATCTGTCAATTTGGAATCCATTAGCATTGTTCGAACCATTTCCTGTGTAATTTCCATCCATTATGATAATGTTCATTTGTCTCTAAACCACTCTCTGAACCAATCTATGAATCCATGTTCTCATCCATTGTCATATATCTGTCCATCTTTTTCCATACTGTCCAAGACTCTACTACACAATTGTCCATAATGCTGACCCATTTATCACTATACTATCATGAAGTCTTTACTACTACAACTGATTGTACTTTAGCTAACTGATTTCTCTAGATCTATCTACTCAAACTTTCCAAGATGCTCGAAGGATGGTTCTTTGGTCTATCATAGCTACCGCATAGACTCCCCCTGTCTAATATTCATATTACCTAGGAGTCTCTAAGTCGGATGGCTCATAACAAATCCTACTCTGATGTGTATTCATCATCATCTTCATTGGTAGATTCATCATTTCTCTGAGCTCCGACTTCTTTCTTTCTATATGTGGATTCATCTTTCACTACAATGCTTGGAAGTACAATCTCTTGAACCTGTTCCTTATTTACATGTCTTTCTTTTCTTTCAATTATTTTCCAAACCTTTCTATATCTAACATCTTTCTTTTTCTCTGTAGAATTTTCTTCATCTCGTTTTATTTTCAATCTTGTGATCTCTGGGACATGGTCTTTGTTCACCTATTCTTCATGTTTTTTTATCCATACTTTCTTATATCTGATATCAGTGTTCTCTTTCATGGAAGTATCGATCATGCTTCTACAATCACTAGCTATGTGTCCATAGTTATGACATTTGTAAAATTCAATGTTACATGGGGCCACATAGGTATTTCTTGCTTGAACATTTCTTTTATAATCCCTTCAAATTGCAACCTTATGTCCAAAATTAGTACAATAAAAGAAATGACCATAAAAGAAATTTGCATACCTAGGAGTAAGTGATCTTCTTTGTGGTGTAGTCCTTCTGAATTTCTTCCTTGACTGATCATGATCATGATTGAAGCTTCTTTGTGGCTTGAACATGGATGGTCTTCTTGAATATGTATCTTCAATAGTTTTCTTAGATTCGGGTTGACCATGATTCCTTCCTTTGAGTACTTTTCCATAACTCTTTCTATTGTCTTCATTCTTCTTTTCTATCAACCTAGAGTGTTTCTCTTCATTCTCTATAACTGATGTGAATGTTTATGTCTCTTCAACATTCTTGTTGAGCTTGACAATTTTACTTCTCAATGTGATAACTTCTTCTTCAAGCTTCTCAACCTCTTCTTCTTTTTTCATTATCTGAGACTTCATAACTTCTTTTGTTCTTTTCGCTTCTTCGAGATGAATTTTTAATGTGATTATTTCTTCTTCAAGTCCTTTCTCTTCTTGACCAAACTCTGCCTCAAGTTGGTTTAGATCATTAGTTCTTTCCTTAAGATTATCTGTCATTATCTTCTCTCCCATTTCTACTTCTTCCTTCTATGCTCCTATGTTGGCTTCCAAATACTGCTTTTGATATTCAAGATTTTCTTCGATCTTTCTAGCTTCTTCTAGCTGAGTTCTTAAGTTCTCGACGACCTGTTAGGATTCTTCAAAAATGTGAACACTTTCCTTTTGTTTCATCAATTCTTTTTTGAGTGAATTGTTTTCTTTTCTTAGTTCATCTAAAGCACTAATCAATTCTGCTTCATAATTGTCTTCCTTTTCAATTAGTTTTTCTTTCTCATTTCCTTCATGGCATTATGTTTCAAGATGTTCGTGTTTTTCACAATTAAAGCAAAACAACATACCTCTGGTGATTATGTACTCTTCATCTTCTGAATCTGTTTGACATGGTGAACATAATTCTTTTTTATCTGTATCTGCATCTTCTTTGGCATTTTTTGAATCTGTGATGGGTGAAGAATATATGTCATGTAACTTATCCCAAAAATCTTTGGCTGATGAACATTTACGAACGTTTTCTCTTACCGGATTAGGTAATCCTTCCCAGATGAAATCCATTGCTATTTTGTTATTTTTCTTCAATTTCTTCTTGGTTTCAGTCTTTTCCCTTTTTGAACTATCATATCCTGTAACGATTGATAGTCAAATATAATACCCTTGTGCCTGTAAAAATATTTTTTTCCTTCTACTCCACATCTCATACTTTAAATCATTTTGACCATTGAACAGTGGTACTCCATTCTCATAATAATCCATGATCTCCTTCCAGTGGTTAAACTGTTTCCTGAAGGAACTTGCTCTGATACCAATTGTTGGATTACTGAGAGGGGGGGTGAATCAGTAATAGAGCAATTTAATATTTTTTAACCGTATGATGAAAATGTTATATCAATGTAACATTATCATCCAATAATTGCAGAGTAAATAAAAAATGAACAAATGAGCAATTATACACATACACGGTACACCAGTGTTTTTATGTGAAAATCCAAAACAGGAGAAAACCACAGAATGTTTTTTCTTATATGTCTTTAAGAATTACATTCATTGGAAGCGCCAACTTCCTTTTTTTTCCAGCTGCAACTGGAAGGAGGATCCAACCCCCTAGTTTCTCAAGATACAACCTGAGGGAAGCTTCGACTCCTCAATTCTATGGCTACAACCAGAAGGAGGCTACAACCCCCTATGTTCTTCGGCTACAACCGAAAGGTGGCTACAACCACATGTCCTTGCCCCATCCAAGCTCCCTGACATAGAAGTAGAATGATGGAACCACTTTCACACTATCATTGTGAGATATATTGTTGTAAACCTATACCAATCAACCTGTAATCAACCAGTACCATAAACAAGTGCATCAACCATGCACAAACCTATACCAAACAACCTGTAATCAACCTGTACCATAAACAAGTGCATCAACCATGCACCAACCTATAACAAACAACTTGTAATCATCATGTACCATAAACAAGTGCATCAACCATGCACCAACCTGTACCTCAACCTGTACCATCAACAAGTGCATTAACCATGCACCAACCTGTACCTCAAACTGTACCATCAACAAGTGCATCAACCATGCACCAAATATGTACCAATCATGCATCAAATACACATAAACTATGACTCATCAAGATGTACCAACATCATCAACTATACACCTCATGTATGTGCCAACTCATCAACTACATGTCTCAACCATGTACCCAACAGGTACCTCAACCAAAATCTCTCATCAATTTCGTCATCCAAATCTGATTTGTAACTTTGTAATAAACCTGGTGTATATGATCACATACCTAAAAACCTTCATTAACTTTAACAACAAGAGACTAGCATTTTCATCAAACCTTACTTTAGTCTCACATGACTAATTTTGGATTAGTCAACAACCCTAACTTGAAATAATCATAACTATGTACCTGTAATGAATAAAGATTTGAAAATAGTACACAATGTTCTTCAGTGTCTTTTATGCAATTCCTCCAGATTTCACTACTTGGAACCTCTCAGAAAATGAGTTATAGCAAAAAAGGCATACCTTCTTGAATTCTGGATTATTCTAGAGAGCGAACTTGTAGAGCGTTCCCCGCACGTAATATTTGTTATATGTATTTGAAAATGGTACAAAAAATACTACAGACTATACTATAACCAATATATTTGGTCTTACTGAATGTGGATTTGTTATGAAGAAGTTATGACATTTTTACCCGAAACACATGTTTTAGACTAGTTTCAGGACTAGCCAAAAACCTTATTTTCCACAGAGTGTAACTCCAAAAATACAATGACCCACAAGATGACTTTTTTATCAGAGTTACTTGGATTTGTTTTCTCAATGGCCTCCCAATTTCACAATCTGAATCATTTTCGAAAAAAAATTATTGTGAAAATGGTGAGATGATCTGTAAATAACATACCTTATAAAGCATCATCAAAAGAATTTATCATCCCTTGAATTTCGGCCTTCTTTACTTCACCTTCCCTCTAAAATACGGCTTAGATATCCTTTGGTTACCTCCTTCACTTGTATATATTCAATATGTTCAAGTGTGATTAAAAATTAGAGACCCTTGCCTCTTATTTATACTTTCATGTAGCTTCCTCAAAGGGTTACCTTCTAACCATCTTAACCCACTTTCTTTATTTTAGGGCTAACACACTTCTAACCATTTGTCCACTTAGTAATTTCTCCATTAACTTTATTATATAAGTAATTTATTTTGTGTCCACTTTGAATTATAGTACACTCATCACTTCACTTTATTATTTAAATTACCTTCTAACCATCTTAACCCATTTTCCTTATTTTTGGACTAACCACTTGTCCACTTAGTAATTTCTCCATTAACTTTATTATTTAAACAATTTTTTTGTATCCACTTTGATTTATAGTATACTCATCACTTCACTTTATTATTTAAATAATTTCTTCTTTGCAACCACTTTGACTACTTTGACCTTTTGGGGCTTCTAGATGACTCATAAGGGTTCTCCAACTTTACATGGCCATAACTCTCTAACCGTGAGGAGTTATGCGACGTTCCACATGCCACTGAAAATGGAATGACATGTAATATCCATCCAAAATAGTCTTACCTTCAAATATATTAAAACTTATACCATTATACATCAAACAAACTTGGTTCCATTACCCAAACCTTTGTGCTACTAGAATTCGCTACCGGACTTTCTTCAAGGGTTGACATCAATGACAACCAACCCAAATAATCAACAGTTCCATGTACATATCTCTACTAATGATGATTTTGTGGACAGTAGGATCCCACAATCTACATCTCTTAACCCCATCACCATAATCAACAAGATGTACTTCTTTGTTCCTTTGACCGAATCCAACCAAGTGAGCCTTCACCCCTCAATTCCAGACTAATTTCAATGTAGTATCCTAAGCCCTTTTAAAGGCTTCATTGCGTGTAATCCACGAGATGCCAAAACCATGTGTCGAAAACCATAATTGTTGACCTAACAACTTTGACTCTTTTACTGAGTCAAGTTTACCTAACATTCTCCCCTTTAAACTTGACTTGGGGTTTCCCATGACCAAATCCGGTAAAACCTCCCTCAAAGTCAGGTTATCCGGGAATATCACATGCTTCCCCCTATCACCTAAATCTATGTCTAGACTTTACCAGTGAAATTTCAAACCCAAAGTACGCATGGCTAACCAGGTCTTACAGTGGTATGTCAATTTACATATAATTAAATTTTTAACTCCGCCTCAAACTTTGCATCCAAGACTTTCACCATTTAATAAAATACCAAAACTTTCAACGCAAGTCAATTAAAAATTCTTAACCATTAAAAATTGGCACAGGTCCCAAGTATATATAATGGAGAATCACTCCACCCTCTTAAACTTCAAAATATTTTAAAATGTAAAAATCTCCAAAAAAACAAAATGGAAATTTGTACCTTCACCAAGTAGGTTTCCACTCTGTCTCAGGTGGGGTTATCAATTGGAGAACAATATTCATCCTGCTACTCAACATTGAATGTTGTGGCAGGTGATTTGTGATGATTTGTTGCGGCAGGTGGTTTGTAGACCATTGGATTTGAATCACTTTCAAATCCAACAGCCTACAAACCACATGTCGCAGCATTCAATGTTGTGTAGCAGGATGGATATCGGTCGACGTTATCAGTTAGTATCTACGTCTTTCACAAGAGTTTGCAGTCAAATTTGCAATCAAAGGGTTTGCAGACAGCTCTACCACCAAAAATCGATCTACTACCTTTACAAGTTTTTGTAGTTGTCTCTTTCACCAAATCAGTCTGCTCCACCAAATCTAACCTCCACTTGCAATCGGCTCTAGCTTCAACCCCCTGCACCTTCACCAGAGTATCCAGTGATAAGCGTATCTTCACCGACCTACTCAAAGCAGACATCCACCAAAATTTAGCACATCCATCATCTTCACCATCCCCAACTCCCAAACCAGAGATGGGGCTCTCTCCCATCCGATCACCTTCAGAGCCACGAACGCCATCACCTTGTGAATCAAACCATCGACGATGGTGGGGGGCAATAGAACCCCTCCACACTCCCACAACACCAATAAAAAAGAAACTATTTTCGAAGGTTGATAGAACCCCTCCACACTCCCACAATACCGATAAAAAAAACTCTTGTCCCGCCTACGGAAAATATCTCCATCATGGCCCTTGGGATGAGAAGATCGAACTCCACCACCTCCATGCCTTTGGATGCAAGCTTCCACTAGAATTCTTGACGCATGCCACTCTGCTTGGCCACGACCGTGCGAGACTCTGATATGTCCCACAGCTTAGCCTTCTCCAGCAGATCCATCGGCGTCAACATTACAATCTTGAGCAGCGAGTGCCCCCTGCCTGTCTCATGGACAACTATGGATTGTTGTGGCGCACCGTGTTCTTGCCCACCACCAAGGCATCGCTCCTACTGCACACCTCCAACATGAGCTCCCATAACGTCGGTCCACTCACCCACATCGCATGCACGTTGCTTGTCACAATATTCCTTTCCACGGTCATGGTGTACTTGAGCACCAAGAAAGGAATCCCCAACGTGCTCTTGTACAGAATCAGAGCGTTCACCTCCCAATAGGCCTTTGTCGCTTCCTCTGTCTTTGCAACTTTACGCCCCCTAACGTTGCTTTGATACCACTTGTTGTGCTCAAGCCTGCCAAAAAAAATGAATTAATGAACAAAGAAATAGAGAATGATAACACATGATACAGGGGAGACCAATAAAGAGACAAGATATCTTATTGGTCAATCAACTAGTGGAGAAATAGTTTTACAAGTCTTAATGAAGCATAGTTTTACAAGTCTTAATGAAGCACTTCAAAGGCGTGTACATTTACACAAGAAATATGTAACCCTTTTCAAGCATATGGAAAGCTAAAGCTCGAAAAACCTCTAACAAGTTGTCACCACCCAACAAATGTGTGACTCTATCAAATGTGTTAAAGGCATTATCCATTAGGTATAAAATAAAATTTATTTTAATATAAAACATTTAGTAAAAGATGAAATACTCACTTTTATTAAAATATGGTGAAATAGTTTTTTTTATCACGATTTTTTTTAAATTAATATTCATTAAATGTAACAAAAATTATTTTAAACAATTTTAAAGAAAACAAAATGTGTCACACTTCAAAATTTCAAAGATATAGTTTCTATACATCGTTTTTGAGAATCTCTAAAATGCAGAAATCAGAATTTTCCAAAGTATTTTAAACAATTTTAAAGAAATTAAAATGTCTAATATAATGTCACAATT
>ML829776.1:27463-50640 GCA_009831015.1 Picea engelmannii
GCCAAGCCTGTGGTTTACTGCCTTTACGACCGTGGTCTTACCTTTTGTACGGGGCTACTCCTATCGGAGTTTCGGGATTTTCGTTGTCGTAATTCACGAGTTCTCAGAACTCTCAGTTCTCCGATCCCCGATATGCTCCTAACGCATTAGCCCTCTATGCTATACAATAGTCTATGTGACCGCTTACCATAAGACCACCGCCGTATAACCTCCCATCGGGATTTCGGCATTTGTGCTGACACAAAACACATGTCCATGGGAATTGTGAATTCCCGATTCGCGATTCTCTCCGGGTGCTTGACACGCGTCCTTCCTACAGCTCCGTCCTCCTCCGGGTTGCAATGATTTAGTCTATGGTTATGTTTATTCATATCTTCATGAGATTTGGACAATATGAGATCTACCTAAGGTTACGTCTCACATGAATGCAAGGATATATTGGGTAAGTTTGGACAAGTAGAGAATAAGACGTTTTGTGATAGTCAAAGTGTTGTGTATTTGACAAATTCTCCAACGTACCAAAATTGGACAAGGCATCATTTTGTAAGATAGGATATGCAAATTACAACCAGTTCTGTTAGAGACACTACAGTGGAGTTTCACTTCTCTTGGCTTGTAGGAAAGAGGATGAATGAATTCTTTGAGAAAAGTATCAGACAAATTGTTGTCAAGGTAGAGATTCTTGGGTGGTGACAACACATACTTTTAGTTATAACTGGTTGGAGGTTTCTCATGTGTTTGGCTTTCCATATGCAAATCGCTTGTATATTTCTTGTTTACATGTAGAAGACCGTGAAGTGTTTCATTGAGACTTGTTAAACCATTTCTCCAATGGTTGACTAAGCAATAAAATATATCTTGCCCCTCTGTTCGTCTCTGTTGTATGATGTGTTACAGTTCTCTATTTCTCCGTTCATTAATTCGATTTTGCATACTCGAGTACAACAACATTTAATATAAATTAATTTTGCGGTAAAAAGGATTTTTCCAATTGGATGAGATTTGGAGAGTACCATTTTTTTTCCAATATATGCTTGGAGAGTGTCTGGGCACCCCAAGCGCGTGTTACAGAATGCAGTCATCCGTTCTATAAAGGTTGCCTCCAACGGTGCTCCCAAACAAGGCACAATTGCCATGTATGGGGCATATACCGGGCATTCCTTTGAAATTTGGCAAAACAAGGCAAAGATGGGACTGTATGAGAAATGTCCAAATCTAGTGTCATTTCCTACAACCAACTGTATGGGACTGTAGGGATTTTGCTACAATTCAACTGTAAAACTTTTAAATGCCATGCTCCAAAATATAAGTATGATGCTTTATCAAAAAATAAAAAGCTATATTACCTTTAATTGGGAGTGATTGTGTTTTAGCTCAGTGATGCTTTGTATCAATGAAAATGCCTTGTCAAAAAACGAAAAGCTATGTTACCTTGAATTGAAGTGATTATTGTGTTTTAGCTGGGTGATACTGTGTATTAATGAAAATGCTTTATCAAGAATTAAAAACTTAGTTACCTTGAATTGAAGTGATTGTGTTTTAGCTCGGTGACACTGTGTATTAATGAAAAAGCATGAAGAATATGAATATAACAGGGAACATGCAAAATACAAAATTGATATTTGTTTACTTTATATAAGTTATAAGTTCATTTTTTGGTACAGATTATCTTAATACAGATCCTTTAAGGAGTTTTCTGTCAAAAAACTTTTAGTTGAACTCTGAATGTAAAATGGGAACCCATTGTACTTGGTGGGATGGGGCTACTTACAGAATCTAATTCACAGGTTTTTGTTATTCTTTACCCATGTATTGCTGCTATCCAAGATTAAGACCACGAAAATTATTAAGCTCATTTCCAACTTCCACCTACAACCTACAAATTAAGATGACTTCCTGCCGCGTTTAATATCTTGTGATATCCCTGAAGAAACCCAAGTTGATAATTTTATTATTAAGTTGATATTCTTTACAGTTCCTTTAAAGACAAAACATTGTTTGCATACCTTGTGGATCAGGTACCCGAGGTTGTCCTTGTTCCCAAGGCCTGGGTCAAGGAGTACAGTCCGATGCTTGAGCCTCAAGCCTCATGCAAGATTTATTATTTCTTTTTTTTGTTGAGAATGTTGATGTTAAAGCTGTTGTTCATTAACAATTTTCTGTTGTTTATATTGCATTTTTGAATATAAAAATATATTCAACATGTTAAAAAAAAAAGTATGAAACATTCAGATTGTATAGAATTAACACTCAAATCCGATTTGATTGAACAATCTGCCTAACAATGTTTAATATTAACACTCAAATCCTTTGGTTGAACAATCTGCCCAACAGTGTTCAAAGGGTGGATTGAGTTCCCTCGAAAGAACATATAAATCCATTTATCATGCTTCACCTCTTCATGAAGAGAGGGTTTCCCTCCATGTTAACATGTCCAAGGACTAGGAAGGAATTTGTACTTATCAAAATTGCGGGAATAAAATGCTGGAGTCTATTCCTCAAGCTAACAATGATGCTTGAAGAGGTTGGGTGCAAATAGTTTGGAATTACAATCATAAGTTAGATGCAACTTCAAGAATGCAATTCAGTAAAGCCACTATGTTAAGAGAGTTGAGTTTTGTTAAATAACGAGGATTAGTGTTAGTAAAAAGGTGGTTTGGTTTTTTTATTCTAACATGGGGGACATTAAGTGAGCTCCTGGTAGGGATTCGATCATTGGACCCTGGAACCTTAATTAGCAAACAACTACAACTATACTCATGCACTTGAACTAACCCACCTGAATTTAGGATATCAAACTTTTACAGGAACCAAGATGCCATTAAAAAAATTAGATGATATGTTTTTTTTAATAGTGTCATTTTTCAAGGGGAATGTATATACATTGCTTATTTTTATTTTTTTATTTTTATGATATCAAATCTTTACAAGAATGAAGATAATATGGACTTTATTTTTATTATAAAAAATCAAAACTATATTTAAAGATTTCAAAGGTTTTGTTTGCAAAAAGCTAAAATTACTAGTTTTTTGTTTTTGTTTGGGACAGCCTTGACTGTGGTTTTGTCATAAGTATCTACTTTTTTCTTAAACCATGGAGAATGGGTAACTCATTAGAGTGATCTCGATTAGGGATAGGAGCCACTCAAGTTACACCCAATTGAATAATCTTTTATTCTATTACTTAAGACTTCAAGGCTTTGTTTCTTTTCTAAGGAACACCTTGTAAGGAAACTCCCATGCAATTTCTCACATTTGTCTATTACTTAAGACTTCAAGGCTTCGTTTCTTTTCTAAGGAACACCTTGTAAGGAAACTCCCATGCAATTTCTCACATTCGTGGATGGTGCTTAGTGCAAAACCTATCAATGTTAATTATGATGCTTAACCTAGTAGGTACATAAATTAAGGTACACAACAAAGGTAGTCAGCTCAAGGAATCGATCTCAAGACCTTCTACATGAAGTTTGAAGCACTCAACCACTGAAGCTAGCCCATGAAGCTATTCATAAAATTGTAGTTTCATTTTCCTATAAATAAGAATCGTATAAAAGCTATTGTTTGGGTATTTCACAATAAAAAGGAATTCTCATTCATTGGTCATTTAAGGTTTGTTTGGAATAATTTGATTTTATTTACCTAATGGCTCACATAAAATATTATTATTTTTCATTCTACTACTTAAATCTTCAAAATTTTCAATAACAACATATTGCTTATTTTTATATTCTCTAAATCAGGAGGTTGATCCAAATATTTTATTAGTTGTAGATGTATTTGAGTGAAATCTCATTGATAAATAACACTCATAGCAAGTAGTTTCTTGATGTTGCCAAATAAGAGCAATGGACTCTATTGAGATAGGCTTTCACAATGCAATCATGGCATAATTGTAAAATAAAAATTATCAACTTGAAAAAGAGTCACGGTTAAAGTCCCACCATGTTTGGTTGATTAAAGATCCAAAAGTCTTTTAAAAATATTACTCTAATATTTCCTATTTAGACTAATTTAGAATTTGTCATGTACCTAATTATAACATAGGCAATATATTTGTAATAAGGTCATATGTGTTAAACGACCTCCTTTATGTGATAAAGGCCTAGACACATGACATAAGCTTTGGGTTGTGTAACTAATCATATCATATGTAGTATCTTTGTAATAAGGTTGCATGTGTACAAAAGGCCTCCTTTATGTAATATACGCCTAGACATAAGACATAAGCTTAGGGTTAGTGTTTATGCATCTTATTGCTATAAATATGGGTTTCTCCCTATCTTATGTATCTCATTGTCTATTATGAATACAACAACTAGCTTCAAGTTGTTAATTCATGGAGATGTCTTCCTCCACTTATTTGGATTAGTAGGTGTTATCCAATCCTTACATATTTTGGTAACCACATTGCTATTTTTTAAGCTCATTTATTTTTAGTTTATTCAAGTGTCATTCCATTTGGTGTTAAGGTTGCAACAAGAAATATCAAAGCTTAAGTTGAGATTCATTGGTGCTATGCATTGGTTATTTTTTTTTAAAAGAAAATAAAGAATGAAAAAATGACAAGAAGGAATTGTTATTCTGTAATGAGGGTTGAGTTTCAACAAATCTTTCAAATCTTTGCCAACAAAATGAGAGAGATGTTGCGCTTATAGTTGGAGGGAAAAAGGCCCTTGGGTTGTGCAAGCCTAAAACCCTCTTTATTTAGTTACATGGGTTTTTTCGTATGAGGAAGTGTTGCGAGTGATTTGGGATCAAGATCATAGGATACTGATGAAGTATCCATGGTTTATTGGCACTCAGAGCCTATTAAACAAAATGTCGAAGAAGAGGAGATCCCCCAAGTGGCTGAGGACGAAGAAGTTTCCGAGGAAGAGGGGAATTTCGAAAATGCTAATGTGGTAGTAGAAAGTTATTGAATGGATGAGAAGAAATCTTGAAGAGACAACATTTTTCCTTGTGACAATGGAAAGATAATTCCTCATGACAATGAAAATTATATTTGGTGTAAGAGAAGACATAGTTGCAGGCCATGGTAAAAGGGTTTGGGATGGGATTGCATGGGTTTCAAGGCTTGGATGCATTCCTATAACTATGTGTTTCTCTCACACCATATCTACCTTCTATGAGATGCTTGTGAAATGGACTTGGAGCCACCTTGGAGAATTGACCCTGAGACCTCCTACATGAAGTGCAAAGCACTCAACCACTAGAGCTAGCCCACCAAGCTATTCATAAAATTGTAGTTCATTTATCCTATAAATAAGAATCATATAAACGCTAGTGTTTGAGTGTATCTAAAAAAATGATTCTTATTGGTTCGTTTTTCAAGGTTTGTTTGGAAGATTTGACATTATTTACTTAAAGCTTCACATAAAATACACTTATTTTGCATTCTACTACTTAAGACTTCAAATTTAACAATAGTATGTTGCTTATTTTTATACTCTCTAAAATAGGAGGTTGATACAAATATTTTTTTAGTTGTAGATGTTTTTGAGTGGAATCTCAATGATAAGTAACCCTCATAACAAGTTTGTTGATGTCCAAAAAAAGAGCAATAGACTTTATTGAGATAGGCTTTCACAATGCATGTATGACATTATACTAAAATGAAATATATCATCTTGAAGAAGTGTCTTGGTCAAAATCCTACCATATTTGGGCCATTAGAGAGAAAAAAAGTGTTCCTACTTAGACTACTTAGAACTTGTCGTTTACCTAATCACAACATAGGTAGTATCTCTGTATGAAGGTCATATGTCTAAAAATGCCTCCTTTATTATATAATAAAGGCCTAGACATGTGACATAAGCTTTGGGTTATGTACTTAATCACAACATATGTTGTATCTTTATAATAAGGTTACATGTGTACAAAAGGCCTCCTTTAATATGTAATAAAGGTCTAGACATGGGCCATAAGATTAGGGTTAGGGTTTATGCATCTTATTGTTATAAATATGGGTTTTCCCCTATCATGTGGATCTCATTATCTATTATCAATATAACAACTAGCTTCAAGCTGTTATTCATGGAGATATTTTCATCCACGTATCCATATTAGCAAGTGTTATCCAACCTTTAGGTGTTTTGGTGCCCCCATTGTTATTTTTCATGCTCATTTGTTTCTCGTTTATTCAAGTGTCATTCTATTTGGTGTTTAAGGATGCAACAACTGGGATTGAAGCTTTAGTTGAGATTCATTGGTGTTGTGCATTGATTATTTTTCAAAAAAGAAGAAGGAAAGAATGAGAAAATGGCGAGAAAGCACAATAGGTTTGTAATGAGGAATGGGTTTCAAGAATTCTTAGTAGATATTTGTCGAAGAAATGAGAGAGATGTTATGGTTATAGTTGGAGGGAAAAAGGCACCTAGATTGCACAAACCTAAAACCCTCTTTTGAAAATTTTGAAGGTTTTGTAGACGAGGAAGTGCCACAAGTGATCTATGATGAAGATCTTTAGGATAGTGATGAAGTATCCATGATTTATTGGGATGCATAGCCTATTAAAGAGAAGGCCAAAGAGAAGGAAATACCCTAGGTGGTCGAGGGTGAAGAAGTTTTTGAGAAAGAGGGGAACTCTAGAAATGCTAACATGGAAGAAAAAAGTTACTATATGGACAAGAAGAAACCCTGTAGCATCCATAATGTCAACCATGGGAGGAAACTTTGGCACAATTTTTTTTGCCTTGTGACAATGTAAAGGTAATTCCTTGCAACAATAGAAAATAGATTTGGTGTGAGAGAAGACACAATTTCAATTTCAAGCTAGAGTGAGAGAAGACACAACTACAAGCTAGAGTGAAAGAAGACACAATTATGAGTTAAAGTTGTGAGATGAGATTGCACAAGTTTTGAGGTTAGAGTTGTGAGATGAGATTGCACAAGTTTTGAGGCTATGGAGCAAGATGGAGTGGAAGATTTCATGGTGGGTTGAAGAGGGACATATGGAAATGTTGAGAGGCAAGACACAATGGAAAGTAGGACGACAACCATGGAAGTTGCCAAACTAACAAGATAGAGCATCCATATAGAAGTATTCAAACCCAAACCATTCAAGAGGCCAACACTACAAAAAAAAGACCTTTCTCTACTTTTTGGTAATAAGTGGTCAAGAGTTCGAATCTTTCTCTCTATTTTTCAAGTGACTTTATTGTAAAGTGCATGTCACCTAAGCTCTAAAGTGATAAAGGGTGCAAATTGTATGTCAGTTAAGTTATAAAGTGACATTTTAATTATAAAGTGATTTAAGGTGCAAATTGTATGAAACTTAAGCTATAAAGTGACTTAAGGTGTAAAATCTATGCCACCTACATTATAAAGTGCACCTCATTCGTTGTGTTTTACAGCTTTGAGGGAAAAGTTCTTTTTCTAAGGGCGAGGGTATGTTGTGTACCTAATCACGACATAGGTAGTATATTTGTAATACAATTATATGCATACAAGGTCCTCCTTTATGTAATAAATATCTAGACACATGACATAAACTTAGGTTTTTCGTTTATGCATATTATTGTTATAAATAGGGGTTTCCCCTATGTATCTCAATATAACAACCAAATTCAAGTTGTTATTCACGATGATATCCACTGATCCAAATTAGTAGGTTTTATTCAACCCTTGGGTGTGTAGGTGACCATATCATTATTGTTTATGTTCATTTATTTCTAGTTTATTCAAGTGCCATCCCATTTGGTGTTTAGAGACACACCATAACTAAATAGATGCCAAAATTGCTATCATGTTGTTCTTGGTGTTGACTTCAATTGTCTTAACACAAATTTCATTAAAATATTGCTCAAAGTATCACAATCACTTAAAAATGCATAGATTTGATCCTAACGATGATGAAGTCAAACCATTAATGGTGGTCAATTATCACAATATATGCATAGCCAAACATGATTATGCATTATAATAGGTTATGTGTTGGAGACCTTCAGATAGCTTGGGATATTTTTCATGATGGCCATGTGGATATTGGTTGCTTTCTTGAGAGGATGCCATATATTGGAGGAGTGTTTGGCATTTCAGAGAAGGCATTGAGCCCATTGAGATAACATGGAGTATCTTGGATGCTTACATGGAATCTAGGAGTTGATTTGGGAATGCTTGGGATGCAACAATGTCCATGCAAGTGGAGGGGGGGGGGCATTGAAGTGCATGCCATAGGAGAAAAATTGGAGTCTTTGGAGACATGTAGTAGTGTAAATGGACACATATTGTGGAGCACCCTTGCATTGGAGCCTTTTTTGTGTGTGATATCACCTTGGATCTTAACATGTGTACTTTTGGAGTGTAACACTTCACATGTGTGAGCTTGCTTGTGGTTGTAGTAGGTTGTTTGTAAGGGTTTAGACCCACCCTTGTATTGTTGGCCTCCATTACCTATCATATATATATAGAAGAAGGAAATAGTCCTCTCATCATCATCATATTGTATCTTGATCATATTATGTTAGAGATGTGAGGAGAATAACACACTAGTCTCTCTGTCTCTCTCTTTGTACTTCTTTGTACCTTATCTCACTTGTCTTTAAGGTGCTAGGGTTTCTTAGAGAACTTGGAGCTTCTTGAATACTAGGGTTACAATTTCGTTTCTTGGAGACATTGGAGCTATGGTTTTGTGGATTAAACCCTAAATTGTACTTGTTGAGGAGGAGAAGAAGAGGAGACATCTTGTCAAGTAAGCTTGCTATTGTTGATGCTAGATTCTGGAGAGTCTTTGGTGGAGCTAGGGTTTTCTTAGTTTTCCCTAGATAGGATTTTGGAGACCTTGGAAGGTTGTACCAACTTGTGATAAGATGAAAGTATGTACTTGAAGTTCATTTCTTGTGTGTGTGTGTGAAGTTTTCAACCATCCAAAATTGTCTTATTGTAGATTTGTTTTTAGCTACCTTTATCTTCATGATTTGGTAATTTCCAACACTTATATGTGTTGTTGATTTGACATAAGTTAAGGCTGGAATGATTAAGAGTTTTAACATTAATATTGAAGAATATAGGGGAGATTTATTGCTGTAATTACTACTATTGTAAAGTGAATTTTTTGTCTAGTTTATGCTTGATAAGATTTCCCTAGAGGGTTGAAACTTGTTGGCACACATTTGATATATTTTCTCTTGGATTCTTCATTGTTTGTTTCTATAAAATTATATTTTAGAATAGATCCAATGCCTCAAATTCATAGGGTTAAGATATGAGAAACCTCTAGGAAAGAGCTAAAATTTCTTAAGTTGCATTAAAGATTGACTTCATGAAAATTCTACATGGCATCAAAGATATTTTGGATAAGATCACTCTTTTGGTGAAAAAGGGAGTTGATCTTTTAGCAGTGGTATACCTAGAAAGTATTTGACCTTGTTGAGGTTGTTGCTTCAATTGTTTGAGGATTGTTGGTAATGAAACCCTAGGTTGCTTGGGATAAGCGCTTGAACCATAGAAATGGTTTTTTTTTCTTCATATTGTAGACTTTTCATGATCCAGATTTATGAGCAGAACAAAATGAAACACATATCTATAACATTAACATATATATAAAGAGAAAAATAACAAATATACAGTGAAGATTAACTTCTATTCAATAAAGAAATCCGCTGAAACTGTAAAATGAAGAATGAAACAATCTTGCTTGAATGGTGGTAACTAATCTCTGAGAAGAGATGTGGCAGATACACGCATTCACATGAGCACATTAAAATGAGGCCTCCAAGCCTTTTTATCATCAATAGGTAATCAGAAAACCCTAGAAATCCTAAAACCTAACCATAGGAGATGAAGCGCCAAAATTCATGTGGGCCCCAATGGGGTAAGTTGGTACATCAACTTACCGGGGTCGTAAATTTTGCATACGATCTCCGTTTTAGGTGCATGATAGCCCGTTGGAAAGATATATTCGAGGACTAAAATTTTTCTATCAAAATCTAAGTTTGTATAGTATGACTGTGGCGATCCAAAAAACACTATTTAGGGCCTCAAAATGGCCCCAAAAGTTTAGGACCCGAAAAGCTAGAAAAAAAACTGCCAAGATGAAAACTGTATGTGAGCCACTTGGAAGAGGTGGGTGGTCACTGATATCCACCTGGATCATTTCAGGATGGAGAAGAATATGGTCTCTTGCTTGTTTTCTAACACTATGTTTAGTGTTGGATGGTAAGTGGAAACTTGAACATCGAGACATATGATATGTCACTATTTTGTAGGGTTCAAGAGAAAGAGGGAGGCATGAGTGTGAAGAGATAGATGATGATGCTACTGATCTTGTGAGAGGAATTGGATTCAATTTCATTCTATATTCCTTCAAGTGATTTTCTTGAGTCGAGGGATGTTCTATTTGTTCCTGGTTTGAAGAAGGATTTTCTTTCATTTTTCTATATGATAGATGTATAATGGAGAGTTTCATTTGAGGGAGATCATTACACCATCAATGATTGTAGTGTATATGGTCTGAGTAATTTGGCTAGAGGGGTGAGAGAAGGTGGCATTTATAGGTTAATAACTGATCTTGTGGCAATTCATGTATATCCCAGTGAAAAATTTGATAAGCCTTTGAGTCTTGAGGAGGCACATGTAGAGCATGTGTGGCAATATACCACAGAGACAAGTTCAAAACCTTTTGTGGAATCAACAATTGATTCCAAGCTTGAAATTAATGGGAGTGTTGTAGAGTACAATGATAAGGTTGTTTGATTCTCTTAGAGAGAGGGAGTTGACCTTGATGATACTCTTGCTTTAGGATTCTCTCAAAAAGAGGGAGTTTACTTAGCTTAGGTTGGTTTTTTAGTTCCTATAGGTTTTGAGGTACATGAGAGTGATTCTCATGTTCATAGGTTGATGATATTTGTACATGGGTTGTTGCTTGTACCATGATCTTGGTATTTCAAGATGGATGGGATTCGTGCAATTTTTTATCTTTGTGATTTTGGTAGATGTGATCCATAGGTCTTGGTCTTGTATGGAGATGTGATTGTCTTTGTAGGATGTCCTAGACAACACATGATGTGGTGTGTGGGGATTTTGGCCCATGATTATAACTTGAGGGATGATGGATTTAGGTAGGTGGCTTATGATGCATGGTTATGCTCCTTAATATTCATAGGTGGTCCACATTATTTGGAGGTTCAAGACATTGTGATGGCATCTTATTTTGATAGGTACAATGATACTTATGCAAATTACATGATCTACATTCTAGTGCAATAGAATACAATAGTGAGAAAAAATGTGAAGTTTGATGAAGATGTGTGGTATTTTAGTTCCAAGGATTTTCCTTTAGTGATTGAGGAGAATGAGGAGGTTGTTGTTACAAACGATGATTCAAAGGTTAGAGCTGAGTCAAAATTAGAGGGATATGAGGTAATATTGGGTGTGGACATGTCCTCACCTTCTACATGATCATGAAAGTGGCCAATATGGATCACCCAGACATTGTAGGAGGCTCAGGAGTAGGTAAGAGTGCCTATATCTTTAGTGAGGGAAAGTATACCTCCTATGAGACATTCTAGCCAAATTGCATTGGTTTCTTCTATCTTTGAGCCTTTCAGTGGTCTTGAGGAGGATACATGTGATACCTTGATGGAGGATTATGTTTGGGTTGATTACAAGATTTCAATAGGTACATATTTTCAAATGACAGGTTTGGTAGAGTTGCAAAAGGGAGACAACAAGTGTTGGTAAAACACTTTTCTCATAAAGGAGTGTTGGATTTTTAGATTACTCAGAAAGTGTTTACATCATGTTTTATCACCTAAAAGTCATTCAGAGAGTTATACAGGTGATCACTTGAAGGGTCATTGATACAATACAACACAGTGCAAACTCATGGCATTAATACACTTTACTCAACAAAGCACCGAAACTATGTAAAGTGATTTTTTTCTTATGCGATTTCTGTGCGTTTGTTTCTTTGAAATCCGTGCAGATAATCTTGAATCAAAATATCATCAACATTCAATGCATTAAATGCAACAAATCCCATCACAATACTCATGAGTTGAGGTACATGGAAGTTTCAAGCTCCATACCATTCAATTTTTTCACCTTAAGTGGTTCCATGTCCACTCAAGACATGGAGAATCACATCAAAGTGGCACCTCTTTCACACTTGGAACCAACTATTATGGAGCTTGTAAAAATCCTATAAATAGAGGCCATGGGCATGAATTTCAAATATATAAGGTTAAACATTGTTATGTTTCCTAGATGAGTCTCGGAGAATCAAATTTCTCAAATTCTCATTGTTGCACCCATAACTCAAAGCTTGTGCATTAATCTCTCCCCTTGGAGATCTTTTTGTAGATTTCTTGTTTCAAAGGGAGAAAGAGAAATCCTCAAGGAATAAAAAAGGATGTTCCCAAGGAGGAGAGGAGAACCCACATGCTTATTCCAATCCTATACAATGTATTTACATTGATCTTACCATTGGTATAAATTTCGTCTTTTCTTGCACTTGATAGTGTTATTTTTTATTCCCATGCTCTTTGTATTTATGTTTCTTTTCATTTATTTATCTTACAATGATAATTTGTGTATATGAATTAACTCTAACATTTTAACTATGGTGTAACTTCATCCTAGTTTACACTCAATGGTCTCTTTTTTCTCACCCAAGTGACAAAAATGACCAAACAGATTGACGAATCCACTTGGTTTCTAATTCATAAATCTCCTTTCTTAGGCTTCTCGATCTTTTTCTCTCACTTTCATTGTGTTGCATGTTACCAAATCGGACCATTCAAGTCTTTTAACCAAGTGTTTATACCTTCATGAATCATCATTGTGGGAATTTGTGAGGAATTTTTCTTTCCGTAGTTCTAAACTCTACACGACTTTCAAAATAATAGACACGTAGAGCCACACAATTCCCACTTTTTACAACGTTTCCAGCCTACGTGATCTACACCTTCTGCACTTATGTTTCCAAAGGGACTCACATAGATCCCTTTTTTTCGTAGGCCGTGGATGGTTTTCACTTTAGCCCGTTGATAGGAGAAAAGGGTTATTTGTCCCTGTCGAAGGCGTAGAGGGACTATAGCGATTGATAATTCATTGAATTTACATTAGTTTGTCGTTTGACTACAAATTTTTGCATACTTTCTAATGTTCGAACTGCATAACTAAAAGCATTATTTTTTATATAATAAAAAACCCATATATGTCATGATCTGATTGGATGATAGATTTGAGGTCTTATTGCCAGCTTCGCTATTCCCAATGAATTATATGTTGCCATATCCAAATTTTTATCATGTACGATACTTTTTTTATTTGTACTATTCATATTGAAATGTTTAGATATCCAAAGTTTATAGTGATTGATAATTCGTTGACTTTATATCAGTTTTTTGTTTGAATACAAATTTTTACATAATTTCTATTGTTCGAACTACATAACTAAAAACATTATTTCTTTATTTATTTATTATAAAAAAACCCATATATGTCATGATCTCATTGGACCATACATTCGAGGTCTTATTTCCAGGTTATTATTATTATTTTTATTAATGTATTTGTCCTATTATTATTAGTCCTTTGTATTTGTATTGAAATGTTTGCATACCGAAGGTTTAGATCATTGACACTTTTTTTGAGGTGCTTGAATAGGCCTGACAACTTAAATGTTTACATGGCGCGAGGTCCTGAAACATGCCTTCTATCTTAAATGTTTGCATACCGCGAGGCCCTTAGACAACCCGACAACCTTAAATGTTTACCTAAATAGGCTTCTCTAAACACATT
Organism: Picea engelmannii; assembly: GCA_009831015.1. Lineage (NCBI taxonomy): Eukaryota > Viridiplantae > Streptophyta > Pinopsida > Pinales > Pinaceae > Picea > Picea engelmannii. The sequence goes on from ML829776.1 coordinate 41,207, forward strand.
TTTCCTCGAAATTTTCCATACAATGTTGCAATGAATTTGGAAAATATTGTTGTCTACCGCCAGTTGAATAGGCATTGTATGTTTCATACTTCTTCTAGGCTTAGAATGCAATTTCGTTATTGTTGAATCTATACGCATTGTTTATTGGTTCGGTGGGTGCTTCTTCTTCGTTGGTTTGCTGATTGTTGCTTGTTGTTGTTTGGTTCACAATTCGACCTACGCTTCTGCCTTTCATCATTTCAGAGTAAGTTTCCATGCCATAATTTCATTTTCTATTCCTTCTTTGTTGTTTAGTGTTTGCAGTTTGCAAGTAAGAATGTTTTCTTATTTCTACTGACATGCTTGTCATATGTTTCTGGTTCCTTCTGTGCTTCGACTGCAGTTTGGTAATTGTTGGAGATACATATGTTGTTTGTTGGTTCGGTGGTTGTTGCTTGTTCACTGGTTTGTTGGTTCATCAATTGTTGGTTGGTGTTGTTTGGCTCAAGTTTACGGGTTTGGGGCCCTGGGGCTGCAGCTGGGCATGTTCGTGCTTTCTCACTGGTTTGGTGCTTGCTGTTTTCTTTTGTTTACTTTGGATTTGCAGGGTTGGGGTCTTGCGCTGACAGTTGGAGTTTTTTTTTGGGGGGGGCGCTTTGTGGTGTTCAGACCCTGAACCCGCGAGTGGACCTACGATTGTATTATTTTCCATGCTTGGCGAAGTCGAGATCTGGCGCCTGTTCTGCTGTAAAATTTTGCTGATACTTCAGTGTTGACAAGATAGAAAATAGTGGCATAAGAAATAATTGGACAACTACATGTGCAATTGCAATATCTGTTTTTTTTTTTGTTAAAATAAAACATGTGCGAACCACACTTATTAACCATATATGGTGGAATGTTCCCATATCACAATACATGTTCTTTATCCTCTACACAGATTGGTGTGACCATGATACAATTTGTCTTGTACTTGAGATATGATATGTACACCAAAGATACTGCAAAATTATATTTCCATGTTTGGAAGCATATCTGGATACTTTGCCACAGAATAAAAAAGAATTTAGCTATGGCCATGCAATTTCTTAATATTTTGTGGCTTGTAATATATTTTGGGCATAGAATTTTTTTATATATTTACAACCATGGATGGAGAAAAGCAAAGGTTCATGTTTCTGACTATCTTTTAATCTATTTGTTGATTCTCATTTACTGTATGTACATATTACTTGTTCTCTGGTGCATACTAGCTTCCATTCATGTTCATTGTATTTTGTGTGTTCTCACATTCAAACAAACAAAATATCTGGAGAAAATGACGGAGTCTTGACTACAGTGGTGGAAGAGGAGATACAAAGGTACATGCTTGTACTATTATTTCATATTCCATTGTTTTGTATTTCATTTATTGTTTGTATATGTGTTCACCTAGTTTATTGTATGTAGATATTGCGTACCTTCCTACATAATAACTTATCTTCATTACATGTCTTCCTGTATACTAACTTCCTTCATGTCCATTGTATTTTTCCTGCATTGCTACATTTAAACAAACATAATGGATGGAGAGGACGATGGACTCTTTGGTGCGAATGTAGACGAGGAGTTACAAAGGTGCATACATGTACTCTTATTTCATATTCCAGTGTTGAGTATTTCATTTATTGTCTGTGTAGTTGTTCTACTTGTTCTACTGCTTTGCACCTTTTTTGTTGTATGTATATACTGCATATCTTTATGCTTATTCTCATGTGAATCATATTCTCTTTGTGGTTACAATGAAATAAATAGAACTGTATTTCTTTCTTTTACATGTCTTTCTTCATACTAATTTGCCTTCATGTCCATTGTATATTCGACATTGCTACCTTGGAAGAAACAGATTGGTTGGACAGGAAGATGAATTCTTCTATGAAACAACAGAGGGGCCTGTGGTACAATCTTCGAAAAGGTATACCAACTGTGCTAGTAAATTAAATATACAAAGAGGGTGGGGGCATATAATATTGGACTAGAAAATTATAATTTGGCAACAATGGGCCTTTCTTCCCTTCCCATTTCTAATTTTTCCATTTTCTATTATCCCTTTTGATTTCTAATTGCTCTGCTTAGTCGTCTTTCCAAAAATGCCTTGGTGTGCGGGTTGGTGGACTCACGAGTTCACATTTATGGTCACGCTTCTACCTTATTCCATACTTACCCACTTTGTCAATTGCAGGTGTTGGGATGGGGAGTTCAAGATTATGCCTCTGGCTTCTGAGGTTCAGTGATATACAGATTGGTCGGCGTGCCTCGCCATCATGCCCTATTTACTGTTACACATTTTTTCAGTCAAAAAATCCGAGGCATACAATTTGACCCTCGGGTCCTCATGTTTCCTGAGTATCCCTTGACACCCTATTTCATATTCCATCTCCTTCGACCTTGCATGTGACATTAAGAACAATTATGGACAATATACAATGCATATGCTTGTTTAGTCCTTCCGATGTTCACCTACACATGCTTGCATCAGAAAATGTTGGACTAGTGACATGGCCATGAGCATTCAGTCATCCCAAACATCAACAGACTGATAAGGCCAAAGGTAAATATGCATACATTATGTTCCTAGTATGTTTACCAAAAAAATATCCTCAACTATTTATTCATCTATGGCATGGTGAATATGATGATGTCATTTGCAGCACATACTTTGCAGTTCAAAAGAAGTATCAACAAGTACAAGCGAGACACCGAACATAGCGCAGGTTCCACAGACTAAGAGATCTGGTTGCAAAAATCTGGCTCCATAGTTCATCCAAGCTGTGCGTCTACTTGTATATGTATTCCAGGAAAAAAAGAAAACAAAAAAATAATGCACACTACCATTCACTTTACTTTTACTGTTAAAAAATTGTCACCAGGTCTAAACTTGTAACACCCAAAATACTATCAATAGAGGGCTTGAACAACCGTCGAATTGGAAAAGTGTTCATCAGGGACATAATGGTTGTCAGTAACACCTACTTGGACAAGGAAAGCAAAACTAGATCCATTATGCCTATTGACATGACAGACAAGGAGGCGATGATGACAGTCACACTGACTATTCCTACACAACTTGTCCAAAAACATGCAGAAAAGATATTTCTAGGTAATGGGATATCCATTACAAATTTTAATATATTACCCAAAACAATATATGACCGTGGTGATTGTGATCAGATTATTTTGCTCAACGAATCAAGTATTGTGGAGAAAATTCCTGCTATTTGTTCACAATATCGTTTCGTCCTACGCAACTATCATCCAACTTACACAGAGCAATGATATTTACCCAATCAGAACCATTGGCGCAACTGCCACACTGGCGAGAAAACTTGGCTCACAACACATTCTCCATATAAAATATGGAGAGTCAGACAACGACAAGGCAATGGTACCATTTTCCATATCGAGTTTTGTCCTTTACTTTCGCATGTCCATGTATCTCGGTTAAGTCACACAAATATTGCACTGTGCCATGTTGCAGCTGCAATTGTTCGATACCTATTCAAATTTGTTTTTGTCAATGCAACAACAATTGCATAAAGGGAAATTTCCACTTATGCTCTTCAAAAATATAACAAAGAAAAGGGATGTTAAAGAATGATCTTTCGCACAACCCAAACAACATTTGTAACATAATTGTGAGTAGACATAGTACATGATCTCAAAAAACTAACTATCTCTACAACTGTTGTGCGTATACATCTACAGATTCATCCTCACTTTGCTCATACACATAGCCTTCACCAAATTTCAGCAGTTTTTTTATTTTTTTATTTTTTTTGGGGTGCAGATGTATATTATATTGTTCAATATATTAATTTCTATGCTCACGTTTCCAGGTTGAAGGTATTTTGGTTGCAGCGAATGCGTACTTGACCCCCTTTGAGCTTGTATGTGCGAAATGAAACTCTCCTGCTTCTTCTTCTGATTTGATAAGTGATGATACGATTGATTGTCTACGATGCAGTAAAAAATGTCCATACATATATGGACATTGCCTCAATGCTGACATCCGAACCGTGGGAAACACAACCGTGAATTGTACAATTAGACAACCTTTGTTACAAGATGTGCTTCCTGGGTTAGCATAATTGTCATATGAAGCATACCTACAAAAAAAGACAAACAATGTCTACATGCTGTGTGACTTTCAGATACATAGAAAATTTACCTTAAATGAGGACAATGCAATATTGCATATCGGCTGACTATATATATATATAAAATTATAATAATAATAATAATAATAATAATAATAATAATAATAATAAAATAATAAATAAATAAATAAAATCATATCAAGCTTTGACCGGAAATGAAAATATCTCATGTGTCTTTGTAATATTTCTTCAACACCTAGATGAATGTTCATTGGACTTGAGTTCTTCGGAGTTTACATCTATAGCTGTAAAATTCTCTTTCTAGAGATTTTGTCTCTTCTTGTGCACTTGAAACAACAAGGAGAATCTAATTACAAATGCAATCGATGTTGTTATTTTGATGTTTTTTTGCATCTCCCAGTAAGAATTTTGCATATTTGTTTTGGTGTGCAAATAAAAAAAAAATGGTAGCTGGTTGTGGCTTTGATGGAGGAGCCTGGACGTTTTTTGGGTGCCCAAGTTGGCCAATTGTTTTCCAACTATATAGCCATGACAGGATTTCTACATTTTTTTGGGTGCCCGAATAAAATAAAAATTTGTCTCCAAGTATACATTTATGGTATGGTATTTGCATTTTATCGATGCCCTAATTGAAAAAAAAAGCACTCAGCATGGCTTGAAACATCAACTTGATATTTTCAGATCTCGCTATAGAGATTGCACACGCATAAGATTGTTCAGTCCATAAATGGGAAGCATGAGAGAAAACCCCATAAAAAGTATCCAACTGTAAATAACTCAGGCCCATCCTTTGAACCGTCGAAATAGCTTGCTCATCTAGGAAGAATCATTAGAAATTTCCAATAATATTGGAAATTTGGCATTGTTAAAGCTGTTAGTGATAGAACATGGCACTATCAGAAGAAAATGTCCATAGTGATCTTGCTTAATGGTAAAATAGTAATCAACAACTTTCTTGTTCCCCATTTTGAGATCTCGTTATAGCTAGCCTACAGTGGCGAAGCTCCACTGGTTTTGTGTTGTCTTGTGTTTGGCAGACTTTTGTTCATATCCCATGGCCCTGGTTATTTTCTCGTGGGAACATATACTATATGTAAGAGAAAACCAATGCCACAACATGTTTTTTTTATATATCAAATTGTTTGATGCAAAGGTCGATGCGTATTGCTCTATGGAACCTTGTGGGATCTTGCTTGAGGCCTTTTTGGTGTTTACTTGGTTCTTGGTTGTATGCTTCATTCTGGAAAATTAATAATACATTCAGGATATTCACAGTTTTTCTATGATCTTACAAACTATAGAGGACATGATTTTCCCTTTAATATAAGCTCTGTGACGCAAATGTTGTATGTGGCTCGTTTTAGCACTTTTCCTTGATCGATGAACTTAGAAAAATTAATCTTCTGGAATAATTTGAAATAAAAGAATATATACTGTGCGAAGTCCAATGGAATTATCATATCAACGAGAGGACATTAAAATTCAAATCCTTTGTTGTTATATTTGTGGTGAAGCTGACAGTACAATAACTTTACTTAGACATCCCAAAATTGATTTTCTTGTATCTTTTTGAGGCTTCTCCTATACAAGCAGATCCTGGAAACTATAAGCATGGCTTGCTATATCTAGTCCTTGATTGAAGAACCTGTTCACATGTTTAATGCACTTCATAGTTGCTGTTAAAACCATCAATGGGGCTTTCTTAAACCAATTCCTTCTTCCAAAAATTGCCATCCCCTTTCTTTTTTCCCTGTGCTTTTCGTTTTTGGTTACTTACTCATTTTTCAGAAAATGTCTAGGTGTGAAAGTTGGCATATTCATGTCTTTAGATTTCCACTTACTTTTATATCACCAGCCGGACCGACCACTTCTCAGTTTCATATTGAACAATTTTTTTGGATCGCGGGTTCCCGGATAGGCGGGTTCCCGGATAGGCGGGTTCAACATTACATTTCCATTGTTTCGCCGCCTGCAAACAACACTCGGACTTCCGTGATCTACAAATTAGCAAACAAATTCCCCTTTATCTCTTTTTTAGCACTTTTCCTTGATCGATGAACCTATCAAAATTAATCTCCTGGAATAATTTGAAATAAAAGAATATATAATATGCGAAGTCTAATGGAACTATCATATCAACGAGAGGACATTAAAATTCAAATTCGTCGTTGTTATACTTGCGGTGAAGCTGACAGTACAATAACTTTACTTACACATCCCAAAATTGTTTTCCTTGTAGATTTTTTATGCTTCTCTTATACAAAAATATCCTGGAAACTATAAGTATGGCTCATTGTATCTATTCCTTGTTTGAATAACCTATTCACATGTTTAATGCACTTCATAGTTACTGTTAACACCATTAATGGGGATTTCTTACACCAATTCCCGCTTTTGAAAATTGACATCCCCTTTATTTTTTCCTTCTGCTTTCCATTTCTAGTTACTTACTCATTTTTTGAAAAGTGTCTATGTGCGGGAGTTGACGGATTCACGTCTTCAGATTTCCACTTACTTTTATATCACTAGCTCGACCGACTGCTTCCCCGTTTCATATTGAACAATTTTTTTGGATCGCGGATTCTCGAATAGGCGGGTTCAACATTGCGTTTCCATTGTTCCGCCACCTGCAAACAACACCTGGAGTTCCACGATCTACAAATTAGCAAACAAATTCCCCTTTATCTCGTTTTTAGCACTTTTCCTTGATCGATGAACTTAGAAAAATTAATTCCATGGAATAATTTGAAATAAAAGAATATATACTATGAGAAGTCTAATGGAACTATCATATGAATGAGAGGACATTAAAATTCAAATTCGTCGTTGTTATACTTGCGGTGAAGCTAAAAGTACAAAAACTTTACTTAAACATCCCAAAATTGATTTTCTTGTAACTTTTTGACGCTTCTCTTTTACAAACAAATCCTAGAAACTATAAATATCGCTCGCTACATCTATTCCTTGATTGAAGAACCTGTTAACATGTTTAATTCACTTCATAGTTACTGTTAATACCATCAATGGGGCTTTCTTACACCAATTCTCGCTTCCGAAAATTGCCATCCCCTTTCTTTTTGCCTTCTTCTTTCCCTTTCTGGTTACTTACTCGTTTTTCAAAAAATGTCTAGGTGCGGGAGTTGGTGGATTCATGTCTTCAGATTTCCATTGTTACTTTTATATCACTAGCCCGACTGACCGCTTCTCCATTTCATATTGAACAAAATTTTTGAATCACGAGTTCCCAGATAGGTGGGTTCAACATTAAGTTTCCATTGTTTCACTGTCTACAAAAAGCACCCGGACTTTTGCGATCTACAAATTAGCAAACAAATTCCCCTTCATCTCATTTGATTTTGCTTTCTGTTTACTTGGTCCTTTTTCTGAACATGTCCTTTTTCCGAATGTCTCGTACTTTTATATACAACACCCAAAGTTCCGCAATATACAAATTGCTTGCTCAACATTGTGATTCCATTGTTCCCCTACGTATAAACAACACCCAAAATTCTGTGAAATACAAATTGATGGCCGAAATCTATCATTGTGACATACAATTTGACCATCGGCCCCTCACGTCTCCTGGGTATATCTTGTGAACCTTTTTTTTGTAACCAGCCTGACTGCTTTCCATACTTGGGCATTTCTTGGAATCTGTTTCGTGGGTTGGAGGGTGGACGAAATGTACAATGCTTAGTCGCTCTTCGCCATCCCTGCTACCTTCATACTTATTTCTAGAATAGCAATTATTAATATTTAATGCTAGTATTTCATCGTGCAGTAATCGTTAAGATTGACATTAATGTCCGGAAGGCCGGAGAATATTTGTCATTAATATGAATTAAACCAATATTTGTAGAGAAGAGTGTTATCCTTTCCAAGTATTCATTTCAAACATGATGCAATCTCTTTCGTGCGTCGACCGGTTGGCGCCTTTAAGAAATATCTAATTCTTAATCGCTCTTCATCGTCACCGCCACCTTCATACTTTTTTCTAAATATGCAATTAGTAAGATTTAATGGTAACAACTCATTACGCACAAAACCTAGAGATTGTCATTGATCAACGAAAGGCTCGAGGATATCTTCCATTGATACACATTAAACCAAGGTTTGCGGATGGTTATATTATACCTCCCCAATTTTCATTTCAAACATCGTTTGGAGAAAACTAAATTCTCGTTAACTTATGGCAATAGTTCTATCCAGATATCGTAAACACCTTCGGTCATGATGGCCAGAGGTTCCAGTATTCCAGGGCATATTCTTACTACTCATCTCCCTCCACCCAGGAGCAAAAAAGAAGATGGTCCATTGGTGCACCGAGATATATATTTCAAGCTAAAGAATTCCAAGGAAACCCTGTCTGCTCAGAAAACCAGCCCAATTGCATTGATGGCTGGCGCATAGGTTGATGTGATGGATTCCGAGCTGAAAGAAGATGATCTGATGGACGATGACACAACAATGGATGATGGGAATGCAGAGAATGTTTCCACTCCTGCGCCCAAATTGAAATAAACCACAACAGGTGGTACTTCCCAGCTTGATGATGGTGGTCCTGACAACACCAAAAGAAGGAGTTTCAGAAAAGAAACTGACATTGAACACAATAGTTGCTTTGCAGCTCGAAAGTAGGAATTCCAGAGGTCCAAATTAGTTCGTTCTGGATGAAAGTCTTTCATTGTAAGGAAATGATCTGTTGATGCTCCCAGAGATATATTTCAAGCCAAAAAACTATTCAATTGCGGGATCACTGTCTTTTTCTCTGGATATACAATTAACATCTTAGGGAATGAGGACCGGAACTACCACTGGTGCAAGGCATATTCCTACTAGTCATCTCCTTCCACCCAGAATGAACTAATTTGGGCCTCTGGAATTGCACGTGCAACCTGTGTCCTTGAAGTTTTTTACTGTGGGGAGGTGGTTTCTTGGTGTGTCTTAACTTTTAGTTAAGGGCTATTTTGTTTTCCCTGCAACATTTTTCATCAGCTTCCTCACGGGAAGCTTCTGAGAACTATCAACTTTACCAGAAGATGATCCATCGAGGAAGACTGCAAGGATTCCTAAAACAAAAAGCATGTTAATCAGTTTTGTATGCATGTTGAAGAGCATATCGATGGTTCCTGCATGTTGTAGATCCCATGCCTGTGTTTATGGCAGATATGTTCAATTTTTTGGCCCAAAGAACTCTTTCCAATTTCTAAGAATAGATATACAGTGCTCAATATTCTTTTTTTTTAATGGATTTACTATTAAAAAAATTGCCTTGGAGTCTTGGTTGTTGCTTCTTTT
>ML829776.1:59790-84857 GCA_009831015.1 Picea engelmannii
TATATATATATATATATATATATATATATATATATATATATATATATATATATATATATATATATATATATATATATATATATATATATATATATATATATATATCTTGTTTCTAAATATGCAGTTAGTGACATTTAATTCTAACAACCCATCGTGCAGGAACCATATATAGATTTTCATTCATGGGTGAAAGGCTCGAGGAGATAACCTATTAATACGCATTAAACCAAGATTTGTGGAGGGTTATATTATCCCTTCCGAGTGTTGATTTCAAAATCATGAAATGTCGTTCACACGTCATTGGCTTGGCACATTCACGAAACCTCCAATCCTTAATTGCTCTTCACCGTACCCGCCACCTTCGCACTTCTAAATATGCAATAAGTAAGATTTGCTACTAAAAATTCATCATGCAACACCCATACAAATTGTCATTAATCAGGGAAAGGCTCGAGGAGATTTCCCATTCATAAGCATTGAAACAACATTTGCGGAGAGTTATATTATCGCCTCCAACTGTTCATTTCAACCATTGTCTAGAGAAAATGAACGTTCTCATAAACCTATGGCATCAACTCGACAATAGTTCTGTGGAGATATAGTGAACATCTTCAGGCGCAAGGACCATAACTTCTAATGGTCCAGGGCATATTCTTATTACTCATCCCCTACCGCCCAGAATGAAGTAATTTGGACCTCTAGGATTGCTCATGCAGGCTATGTCCCTGAATTTTTTTTTCTGTAAGGAGTTGGTCTCTTGGTGCATCGATAAATTTATTTTAGACAAAATAATTATTCCACTGCAGGACCACTCTTCTATTTCTTTTTCACCTCAGGTCTTCCGCCAGATGTTAAGATTGTCAGAGCCAACATTGACGTTCAAAGGAGAATATTCCAAGCAGTGCCTGACAAATCATAATAACGGGTTGGACCTCTTTCCCGATTTCTTGGAATACCTGATGGTAGTTCCTGAAGATATCACAAAATTGCAAGTTAATTCATGTAGAAATCCATTCCGGGAAATTGCCTAGTTGTTTACAAGAATAACGAGATAGGAGTCCACAACAACTATTTCCCAGATGACTCTTTATAATTTGTATTTCATAGTCAAGGAACAAGCCATTTTTTTATTGGGGCAAGCTAATTTCCCATGAAATCTGTTCCTAATTGTCAAGCTTCAAAAAGGAGAAGAAAATTTATATGTCATTCTTCTTAGTTTTTGCGATAGCACATTGCTGCCAGTTTCCAAAACTGTCTCTGTCCAAGAAGGTCAACTGGGAATTCGACCCAGTAACGTTCTGGTACCAGGCCTTGTGGAAGCACAAGGACTCCCACTATTTTTGTGAGGTTTTTAATGGCTTTGTGTCTGTTTTCAAAGTTTTTTTGTTAAGAGAAGATGCTCCCCGCATATCTGAACAAACAACCAGGATTTTGGACAGGAAGGGGGCACTTGAACATCTAGATAATTACATTGTGATAAGGATTTTTGTCTCTAGGGAAAAACCTTCTCTCCTTCCATGTCACATTACGTACATAATGTTTGTTACATAAATAGTAAGTCAATACAACTACTGGTTGCATCTATTCCAAGAGAAGAGAATAAAGCAATTTGTTCCTCTACTTTGGAAAGTCGGGGACTTTGTGTTGAGGAATGTCAACAAAATTGACGAATTTGCAGCCCATTTTAGCAACTTGAACCTAAGATATGTTGAAATCCTAAGAGGGTTCGACCACAATAATTTTTTTTTACAACATTTACAAACACTTGGCTTCGAAAATTATTTTTTCAAAAAACACCTAACTGAAAACAAAGATATTGGTGACAACGCTCATGCTTCTGATGCCAACAACCTAGACACACTACAAAGCACCATTTAATTGTACAAGCAACAGGGAAAAGGCCCTGGTGAGCAGAGTGTTCAATCGACGAATAACACTCCCAAAAGTACGACATTCCGGAGCATCGCTCCAACGACTCATCACAACAACAAAGCAACTTAGATTTCTTCAAATGGAGGAGGAGATACTGACCCTCCTCACCCTAAAATTGATAGTTCTCACAAGCTTCTAGTAGACAAGAAGAGAAAAACAATTGTGGGACAGGTGAAAGAGCCCGAAATTCAGAGTGAGAACATGGAACTTGAGCTTGATCTGGATAACACATTCTGCTACCTTGATCAGCCCGAAGACACGATCCAACATAGTCGTCCAATGGACATATATGATACCGAAAATTTTGATTAAGATGAATCCTTCGTGTTCCAGAGCGTTGTTTTTGAAAACCAATCCAAAAAATTGATTATTGAAAAAAAGATGTAAAAAATAAGAAAGGAAAATCTGATTCATAGGTTAACCTTTTGAAGATGTGGCCATCCCAAATCTGTCGACTTCACATAGCGACCGCATATGCACTTGATGATTCCATTGGAGGCATTGAGGCCAAGAATGCCAGACTGAAGGACATGGTTAAGGAATTGGAAGAGGCTTTGACTCCTATTCCATTGCTTGCCAATCCTTTGGCAATAGCCATGCCTTCCACCCCTACAAACAAGTTAAAAGGATCTCCAGCCTCCTCGCATCATGTAGAGGATATGTGGATAATAATATCAAGAAAAGAATGGAAATGATTACTGAGGCATGGGAAACATCACAAACCATGAATTCCCTTTGAACGAGGGCACATAATTTGCTCGAACATTTGCAGGCGGAGTTAAAAATGAAGAACATTTCTATTTAAACATAGTCCTTCCTTTTGGCACCATTTTCAACAACATGATAGAAATAAGAAGAAGACAACAAGATATCCCATCTAAAAACCGGATCGGTCAATTAAATGCATGCTGGAAAGAAAAAGTGAAGAACCTGCATCTCATTGTTCATTCATGTGAACAAGCCATATCAAAGAAAGAAAAATTATTCACAAAGATGTCCAGAATAAACTTAGCCGGAAGGACCAATGACTTCCAAGACCCCAACTTAATCGTCAACTCCTTGCCCTTAACTAAGAAAGACTTCGATAAACAGGTTGATATTTTTAAGGCGTTGTCTTTGGAAAAGTTTTACAACATCCTTGAATATGGTCAAGATGACATCGACAACTCGCAAGTCAACTATTCAGTACACAATGAGGAAATTGATCAGGCTCTACATAATCTTTCTATCGACTTCAGGGAATTAGAAAATGAACTTTTCAACATAAAAATCCATAATGATATCAACATCTCCCCAATGAGAATCTACATTGAAGAATGGATCAAAAGGGAATTGAAGCAGGTCATCGATGAAAGGAAACAGGAAGTTGCCACGATTCTAGTAGTCGTCGACGACATCAATGAAAATGCATCAGAAAGAAAATAAAAAAAGGGGTCATATGTACCATCATTGTAAGTCTATACTGATCGCATCCTACTTTGTTTATCAACCCAGTTATTCCATGTTTTTAAATAGAAATGTCTAGCCAAAGACTGATACCTTTCAATTTATTATTTTCAGGTATTACACTCCACTGTCACCCACTTCTTCTTTCTACAGTCCTATTTCTTGTACATATTTCTCTTATGGTCTGTGGGAGCCCCAATCCCAGTCTATATAACAAACGCAATGAAATTTCCAGGAATATGTAACATACAATATTATTTTTTGATATATTTCAAATAAAATTGTTTTTTTATCTCCTTTTATATTTATGTCCTCATACATTTTTATCTTCCACCAGTCCATATGACAAATGCATTAAAATTTCCAGGAATATGTAGCTTTTTTGATATATTTCAAATTAAACTATTTTTTATCTCCTTTTATATTTATGTCATCATAAATTTTTATCTTCCTCTATGCATAAATTGTATTTTCTTAATTTGAATATAACTTTTTTTTGTGCTATCAAATATATAGACAAAATAGACATAATTTTTCAACATAGCAAAATAGATCATATACTTTCAAAAAATAAATGGGGCTCTAGAGGCCACGTGTCATTTACTGCATGGATACCACTTGTGCTTCATTTTGCTTGCCACATCTGCGCTATAGTTTCCATCTGCCTCCGCTACTTTTTCCTATCCCAATTCAACCCGGCAGGGACTACGCTGCCACACAACACTTTTTTTTATTGCACTTTGTAAACATAAAAAATACACTTTTGAATTCTTTCCTGTAGAGAAGATAAGACAAACTAGATAGGTAAGGGACATAAAAAGAACAATGTTTTCTTTTTTCCTTGCCACATGGATGATCTCTTGAGCACATGAGCTTTTTTGTTTTGATTTTTGGTTTCATTAATCACTTTGTTGGACTAGGAGCCTATCTTTTTTATCTTATCATGCTCTCTACCTCACACTCTTGGAGTGATCTTAGAAGATAAAAAAAGGCTTAAAATTTTTATCATCTCCTTATTTTTTATTTTGAAACAACATAGGTATTAAACTAAAGTTTGCAAGTAAGCAACCCCAAGTGTGCACATCTTTACTTTGTTTTTTCTTTTCAAGTTTTTCAAACCCAACACATACAAATAGCTAGGTGGAGCAAAAGAACCTATACATGTGCACATATTCATTGTTTGTTCACAATACAACACTAGGAATTTTAAAGCATTGGAAGGACCACAATTATCCCAATATTTTCACAATCTAGGGAAGTTTTATTTCTGCAAAAACACTTAGGGATTTAAAGGTTGTAAGGACCCCATATGTCCTATTCTTGACTATATCGAACTAGTTTGTTTTCAAGCCATTTACAATTTCGCAAGGTTGAAAATCACATCCAATGATTAATTAGGAAACTTTAAGGGCCCCACGAAGCTCACATGTTCCAATTTCAGACATTAGCATTTTCACAATTCACACTTGCACACTTTTGCACTCACACACATTAAGGCATCCACAATTCGTTTTTTTCAAGTATGCTCTTCTCCTTACGCCCAAAAGTGATCTAGGAGAATAAAAAAGACCAAAGAGGTCTAAATATCCTTCAAGCACACCCTTAAGTAAACAAATTGGTTTATAACCCCAATTCCAAAATTTTAAAAATATAACTCTAAAGAACCTACTAAAATCCTCCTTTGAGAGGTCACCAAACAACATTTCAGTACATGTTATCATTTTGGGGGTAGGTATCCAAATAAGCCCCCAATATCTCTTTTCACTTGAAACATAGAAGTTGAATGTTTAGGGTACTTAAAATCCTTCATCTCAAGTGTGCTACACCAAGGCAGGGAGATACCTATGAAGGGGAAAAGGATTAAGTTCATTTTTTCTTGTGAGCCTTTTTGACCCACCAAACTCTTATGAGGTCTCTCGGCCAATCATTGCTTTTTGAGGCTGATATTCCCTTGAACACACTTGAAGGAGGTGATCTAGTGGCAAAAAAATAATATTTATACAGAGGTGGTGGTTGTGGGATGGAAATGCACCTAGGTTAGATTTTGACAAACTATTGGGAAATGTTGTTAGTTTCTCCAGGTACCCCTCATTGTGATTGATCTTCTCATACCTTCACTAGCCTTTGTTTTGGTGGCTTTATGCACTATTGTAGAAAGTTATTGGAAGGCCCTATGGAATTTTGAGAGGAAGAACACCGAGTCTTTTTAGGACACATGCTTTTAATTTTCACTCCCCCACATAGAAAAACCCTAACCTACCCAAATATTTTACTTAAAAATTTGATATTTTTGAATCTTGTTTTCATTTAGCACTTAAAAACAATTATCTTGGTTTTTTTCTTTGAGTAGGCCATTTTATTTCAAAATCATCAGTTAGTCGTCTTTCACTTACCAATCACACACAATTTTCTAGTCTAGAACCATAGGGTACCT
Organism: Picea engelmannii; assembly: GCA_009831015.1. NCBI lineage: Eukaryota > Viridiplantae > Streptophyta > Pinopsida > Pinales > Pinaceae > Picea > Picea engelmannii. Next base: position 65,603 of record ML829776.1, read on the forward strand.
ATTATCTCCCTGACATTCTAGATGCCTGCAGTGCATCACACCAGTTCTGGGAAGTATCCCTAGCCTTACTGCTTCACTAGTTCAATCTCCCCACTCACTTCTAAGTGTAGTAGTGCTTGGTTCAACCCTTCTTGGATCAACCTTGCTAGGCGCAAGTACCCAAAATAACCCGTTCAACAATCCTTCCTCATTAGGAACCGACCCTTGACATTCATCCAAAATGGAAGGTACACAAAACCTACCATACATGGCTTCGTTGAATCCTCTCGATTTAATGAAGCTCACAAACGATCCCATCTTACATGATCCCACTTGGTCGCCTATGCCGACCAAGCTCCCCTTATACATTCTCAAGTTTGATAGGAAGTCGAGTGAATATCCGACCAACCATGTCATGACTTTTCATCTCTAGTGCTCATCCAATAACATCACCGATGATTCCATCTGGATAAGTCTATTTCCAAGAATCTTAACTAGTCCTTTTGGTAAAATGTTATGTAGATGAAAAATTAGGGTCCCATGCGACATTCACATTTGTTGTGAAGGATTTCTTAGCCTTCTTTCGATTACCAATTCACCATGAAACTAGTTTGGAAATTCTCATGGATTTTAGTCAAAATACTTCCACCCACATCGTGGATCATATCCATGAGTGGTGTCGATGAAGAATAATGTGTAAGATTAAGGTTACCAAGGAACTCCTCCTCAATTGGTTCCTCAAGTCTCTTTTGCCCCTCATCGCAAAATACGTTTCCACTGCCATGCCACAAACCAAAGAAGAGGCCATAACCAAAGCCCACACTTTGATTTGATTTATTCCCAGTTTGACTACTTATATATGGTGCTCCCCGACACTCTTTGATCTCAACCATTTGGTCAAGAAAAACCTGGAACATCCCATTCGACTGTCAAGCTGAGTAGGTCCATGACCCATTTCAACTCATATGGTATCCCTACACCTCCTTACAACTCTAGAAAATACACTAACCCTTATGGAGGAAAAATTTTCTATCCTCCCACCATGGGCACACCATATGCACCTGGTAGCTCATTCTGAACCCCCTCTCCTCCAATAGGTGGGGGGAACAACATAACACATCTTGTGAATCCCTTACCCCCGCTAAGTATGTTGATTCCATCACATACACATGTGGCTTCTTGCAACCCAAGTTGCATTGGAGGAACACCAATGCCATACAAATTGTACATGACTCCACAATAGAACAACCCATACTACTTGTTCCCTGGTCCTCCGCCACCTAGTTCTATGCCACTATAGGCTGAATAGTAGGTTGGTGTAAATTTTGTCCAAAATTTGCCAGTACAACAGGTTCAAGAATTTGAGCAGATGAACATGGTCAACCCTACTACCCAACAAAACAATCCGAAGAAGAAGGGAAAGACTAAACCCAATTCCAATCAGGGATAAGGGGGAAACCCCGAACAAAAAAATACTCAAGAATGGGGTAATCCTAATGCTAGTAATCAGAACCAGAATGCTAGTAACAATAATGACCATCAATGATAGGGGAATAATGATAACCTTCAAATAAACTTCCCTTGTGAATTATGTGGTGAGTACAAACATTATACTCGCCACTACCCCCAAATCGTGGATTTCAAAAGGATGAAGGAATCTATGACCACTCAAGGGCCCCTAGCCCCTTAGGGTACCCTTTCGAATCAATAGAATTTCCCTCAACATATACCACCAATAATATTACACAAACCCTTTCCCCAACAAGAAATTGTGGCTACACAATAAGAGAATACACCCTTTTCTGAACTAATGGGACAATACCCAACCCCAGAACAATATTAGCTCGACAATTTTTCTAATAATAACATCCTCATGAACATTGTAGATATCCATCTGCAAACCCACTATCTTCAATACAATATGCCTCCTTACTTACTTCCAACCACGTCATATGCCACCCACTCACCAACTAATACACTTTTGATGATACCATGCCCTAGTGGTGACCTTACTCCAAGAGTACCAAAGGTATCTCTACGGTGTACCACTCATAACCCAAATGCACGTGAAACTCACAATTATTGCATCATGGATGACCTGGCTCAGTTTCCTACAACCATGTCCATATTCGAGGTCTTGCAAATGCATCATTAATAAAGGAAATATATGTTATCAACATTGGGGGAAATCAACCCTTTTGAATCCCACCTTGTTACATTCGATTTGGACAACTTAGAACCTCGTCTCCCCTCCTTGGTCACTTTCCAAATGTTGGTCACAATTTAGAATGTTACTATCCATTGATGCATAGTGAATGAGGGAGCATCTAAGTGCATTATGTCCAAAATCATTTGGTAGAAGCTAGGCTCCTTATATTCCCCCCCTTATGCTATCACCCTTCATGTCTATAATGGCTACCCATGACAACCCGAGGGGGATTTTCCAAAACATMCCCATAGAGATAGCGAGAAAAATGGTCTTGATTGGAATCGAKGTCATAAACACCCCCTTAGACTACAATATTCTCCTTGGATGTAGCTACATGTATGCGATGAAGGAAAAGACTTTGTTTGTGTTTCTCACCATGAGCTTCCCTCACAATAAGAAAGTAATTATGGTTGATCRTTTRACACATTATGAACCTCATCCTACCGCAAATTTGGATGACATCCTTCCCCTCRTTGGGGCACAGTCAAAATTTCCATATTTCATGGAAACGTGTCCAGGGATCTTCCAAGACCCCTTGCTYCTTTCCACATACTAGGGTGAACCATCATGTGTTCCACCCTCAGATTCTACCCAAGTGTGCAYTATCAATTCTGTTACGACAAAACCATCTTCCCTATATACCCCTAAGATGTCATCCACAAATGACCAACCCATGAATTTGTAGGCCATTCCTCTCCCCCTAACCCAAATCGTGTTCTTCTACCCACCATTAGGAGCTATGATGTRCCAAATAGTAGCTACACTCATTATTACCAACATGGTGCTAGCAATACCTATTTTTTATCTTGACCCCCCATATATGGTACCAATACCTACACTTCCACCAAAAACAACTGCATTACCAGTGCAAACCCTAGTCAACCCATTATTTACACAACCTGGTCACACATATGGGGATAAGAATAAAAACATTGGGGGAAAGAAGAAAAAGGTTGGGGGTTGTTATCACACAATATGTAGTTTGAGAAAATCCCAACCCAATCCACAGATGAGTGGCAACTACGGGAGTACCTACCCACTATCACCTTAGATAGACAATCCCCTCACTTTAATGATGATGAAATCACCATAAGGGGGGAATTTTGGCGACCCTATGGGGATTGAGATGGAAAGTAAGATGATGATGAGTGTATCCCCTATAGGTCAATCTTGGAAGTGAAGAAAGGCTTGAGGAAGGGTCTTGTGAATGGGTAAATGGTTGCCAAGGGTCGTGTACTTGCAAAAACATGTTAGCCCTGCAAAGAGAGAGACAAATGATGAGCAAACAAGCCTTTAACCAATTCAACAAGAAACCTTGTTGTCCCAAATTGCAACAATATTTAAATGTATAAATCATCAATAGAAAATTACCAATGGCTGCAAATTAAACCACCAAAATCAAGTATAAGATGATGGAAACTAAGCTAGGAATGACTAGTTAAACTTTCAATGAATAAAGAAAGATTTTGAGGGTTTTTAGGAATGTTTATTATATGTTATAAGCAAGTTATTGTGACAGACAAATGGATGTAGCAAATGATTGCTAAAGCATCAAAATATAACCACTAAAATCAACAAACAATCCACCCAAAATATATCCAATGACAAGTGGATTAATTATGGCAGCTTGAAAACAAATTTCAATGGTAGAATAGTGAGCAATGAAAGGGTTTGGATGAGTTTGCTGCAACCCTAATGGCTGTAGCATTAATTTGTAACAAAAAAGAGAATTAATTGGGTAAGCAAGACGCCCCTAGGGCACAATAAAGCTTATAGCATGTGAAATAGATTCCAATTTTAACAAATGCAATATCTCAAATTTTCATGTATACCAATGCAACAATTTTATGTCTCAAATGCAATTAGATTCGTCCCTTATCAATTGGGTTAGTGGAGTCTCTTGTGTGAGATCTAGGGTTTGTTACTTCTATAGGGGTGTAATCCCTTTTACTCCCTAGAGCAAACAAAACCTAGAAAGGTAAATCTAGGAGGGTGTGAGCCCTTTTAATCCTCATAGAAACCTTTGTAATATTTTTTTTCAATGAAAAAAATGATAGATATTGGTGGAGGGTGTATGCCCTTATACTCCTCCAAGGGTTTATACCAAAATAACCCTGAAAACAAGAAGAAACAACAACAAAATGCAAAAAATTCCTTACCGATTCCAAGAGATAGCAAGTAAAACCCTCATATACCACGAATATTACACCACAGTAGCAAGAACAAAGCATCCAAGAGATAGTGCTAGCCTTCCTTCCAATAGACAAGTAATAAGAATACACAATAGCACAAGAGAGAGAGAGATATTGATTTTCCCAAGTAGGGAAAATATTTCAGCCAAGAGGTATGTAATCCTCAAGTGAGTTATGTCCAAATGAAATGTGAGGTGACCTCTATTTATATGACGTCACCTAAAATAGTTTGCCCACATTCATAATTTGAGGAGGCCAACCTCACAAATTTTCCTTCCTAAATAAGACTTTTAACCAAATTACAAAAAAATTACAATGAAGAAATCCCTAAAACAATTACGTCACTCCCTTAAGAGGTGATGTAGGGTCATAAAGAGAAAAACATTGAGCTTGTTGAGGAAGTTGTTGGGCCTCCCAAGGACAAATTCCAATGTGCTAGGGTATTCCTTCAACAAACATGCCATATCATCATTAAACGCCTTGCACCACCAAACCCTAGCCTTCCAAGTGATGACGCCATGCCCCAAAAGTTAAGTGTATAGCCTCCAAAGGAAAACATTAGAGCTAGGAAGGCTAACGAGTCACCTCCAATGAACAATAAAATGCCTCAAAAGGAAACGTCCCTCATCCAAGTTGTCCCAACGAGTGGGGTATAGCATTCAATGTATGGGTTTCATGCCCCCATGAAGGCCCAAACAAGACTTGTTCCACCACAAGTATCCACCAAGCAAGGTCCTGTAAAGACAAGTAAATTCACTCTCCAAGGGTCTCAAGTCATATGTATCATGCCAAGTAAATCACATTTAATACAAGAACCATCTAAACATGTGCATTGAATCTACCCTTTCAAATCAAACAAGTGCTCAAAGACCCTATGATTTTTTCCAAATTTAGATATGGGAGGGGTGTCATAATGCCCTATTGAGTGAACCAATTCCTCAAGTAGGGGATGTTGCCAAGGAGATTCCTTTCTAGATTATGTAGTGAATGTCAGGTGAATGGGGTTATACTTTTAGGTATGGGGTTTCAGGACATACAATGGCTCGCATTGTCTCATTTATGGGTGCCTTTGTTGAGGGTTGGCCACATCCTTTTCCTCTTTTTTTTTTTAAAGAATATTTTTCCAAGCCCTTTATTAGCCATTCATTTTTCATGTGTTTCCGAGTTGAAGACAGTAAGGGGCACTAAAAGGAAATGCATAGCCTACATACGCTCTACCTTGGTTTGTATGATTTTCCAAGTTGAAGACAATAAGGGGAAATAAAAAGAATTTTATAGCCCACATATGATCTACCTTGGAAATCATCATTGATCAATTAGCTATTTATTTTATGGGTCCCTCATTTTTTTGAGGGGTGTTTCATTGCTCTCAGGATCACAGGGTGAGATTTTATTGCATGATGTTTTTGACAGGGAACCTTCGAGCTTAATGGCCCCTTCTTCCCATGAAATGAGGTACGTGCCCTCCTTGGGTCAATAAACTCGAAAACATAAAAGATGGGGAAATGGAGGGGAAGAAGTAATGGAAGGTGGAAAGTATGAGTGAGAATGGTATGATGACCCTTCAAGGAGACCCCCCAGTAGAAACCCTTTCCCTGAGGGTGACCACTTACTAGGAAACCATGACACTCACCAAGGTGAAATAGAGAAAAAGTATAATTTCCAAGCAGACGTTCCATAATCAAGAGAAGATTTAATGCAACATATTCAAATGCTTCAAGTATTAAGGTGACACTTACCATGACACTCGACTTGTTACCTCATGGAGAAAGATCCATTTTCTTCTGGAATCAAGTTGGTGTGGTGAAATCCATCATGAGGAACATAGAATTATGGTGGTGATGCAGGGATTTGTCTGTGTGAGTGGACACTGTCAATCAATCCATCTCTCAATACTCCATGTTTGCAACCTGAGGGCCTCAAGGCATCATCTCCTTAGTTACCCATAGAAATGGGGGGTAATAGGGGCAATACTCAGACCACTCCTAGAGTACAATGCCCCTGTGTTCTTTGCGAAGTATCAAGTCACCCAAAAAATATGTGTCCCACCCTTCTAGAATTAAGGAACCTCATCCATCTACCCAGGGAAACACCATTGTTTCCCACCCCTCCAGTAGGAACATCCATAGAAATTTCCACTACACACAATAAAACATTGTGTACAAACTTCGTGTGTGCTTTATATTCACAGTACGGACACTACACCCATCATTGTCTCGACCTATCATATTTTCAAGGCATGCTAGCAACGGTTTGTCAAACAACTCTTCTAGAAACCACCTAGTCGATGTCACAAGCGATAACACCCATAGAGTCCAGTCCATCCAACATTTTTTTTGTGTCCACTTCAATGAATGCACAATGTACTTTCCCATGCATATTATGAGAAAAATTGGACCATTTCACCTACATGTGTCCTTTGATCATTAACTATCAGATTCATAGAATGACCACCATTCAAAATATTCAAGAATCCCTCCATGCAACAGGGTCCCTTAACATTATAGCCACCCCCCAAGGAAACTCTAAATATACTACCAAGAGTAGGCACCAATACCTTCTTCCCCAATGACCTCCTCAGTACAACCACGATGGGAAACATCCCTTCCTTCCCCAACTAATTCCTTGGTCAATCCACGACAAGAAATACTCTTGCCTCCTGGTGACCATGACACGCACACGTGTGTGCACATATTTTATGTATCCTTAGATATAGGTTCACTACCTCTAGTAGGACCATCATCACCTATCGAGGTTAGTACCTACCTCCCATCATTAGGCAGACTCACAAACTCCATTCGACCACATGCCCGTTATTTTTATGTTATCTAGAAATTTGTCATTTCCTTGACATCAAATGCTATGTCACTCTCGTGTGAGGTGTCTAGTTCCATACATCTGACCCATCCCATTCATTCCTTTGAGAGGTATCTTTTTCCCCCTTCACATGTCTTCCATTCCGACGAAGACATTCTAGAAGCAATGATTACCCCTAGGACACAATGTACCACTGATCATTTTTCCTCCCTTAGGATGCTTTTCAACCTACCACCAATGTTGATGTTTGTGTGGTTGAAATAAAAGACTTCATTCCTCTTAGGCATATAGATTGGTTAAAAAACCCAATCTCCTCCCCTAATGATTTTGAAGAAGGTAACATGGCCAACATTCCTCTGACCATCAAAGTGGAAATTTCCACCAAAAATGGAATCACTAAATACATCATCCTCGATGCTGCATGCTCCTTGGAGGAAGTACTTGCATATAAGGGTATTTTTCATGAGTTTAGAGAAATATTTTTCTGGTCATATACCAAAATTTCTAGTCTTGATTCTACCATTGTTGAACATCGTATCAACACATGGATTGATGTTGCACCTGTTCACCAAAAGCAGTGGCTTCTTCATCCATCCAAAGCAATGGCCATCAAAGTAGAAATCGACAAGCTTTACAAAGTTGGTTTTATTTACCCCATCACATACATATCATGGGTCTCTAACCCTATCCTTATAAACAAAAAACAAGGCACCACCTGTGTTTGCACTAACTTTAGAGAATTAAACCAATCTTTTCCCAAGGACAACTTCCCAACTCCATTCATCGATCAAGTGATCGACACTTGTGCCAGACATGAAGTCCTTTATTTCATGGATGGATTCTCTAGGTACAATCACATCTGATTTCCTGCATAGACCATACGACCACCTTCAATAAGGGGTTGTATGGTCCTTTTAACCACATGAAGAAAAAAATTAAATGCGTAAATGACAAGAGTGAGTCAAGACCCCTTACCTGGCTCTCTGGTTTCTGCAATCTTCTCATAGAATCACATGTAATGGAATCTATAAATTCATGGGCTTGACAGGATCATGTGCATCCATGTCACCACAAGTACAAATGAGGTGGCGTGGTGTGCCACACCCCCATTTTATTTGGTCCTATAACTATGTTCCTTGAGCTCGTATGGGAGCTTAGAAGATTTGTTTTCAAAGCCATTTGTGTCATTGGGATCACCATCAATCCATCTTCACAATGTAATCATATTTTCAGTTTTCCAGACACCTTCCTCGGGACCCCTCCTCTTGTCCCCCATTGCATAGGTACACTCGTTCATTGTTATTAATAGTGTTTTACTCCAAGTCCCTTATCAGACTCATTACTATCATGTATTTTCACTTCAGGTATTTGGTTTCACATGTGCAGGTACTTGTCAACAAGTTACTATTTCATGATAAGGCCATTTTACCTGCCCCATTAGGGACATACTTATTCAAACTGGCATGTTAATCACTCCCTCTGAGCTCATTTCATTTCCGAGTGTCATCCCTCTAACTATGCCTTTAGGATTCCATTAGTTAGTTAAACAACAACTTCACCCCGTTCCACATACATCTGATTGTTGTTTTCAGGTAGTCTTCCACCCTACATGGGTTGTCTCAACTTTTTAGCGACCCTTGCAAATTGACACCCATGTTTTTTTTTTACCATAGACGAGAGTCTGAGTAGTTTTCACTTATGAGAATGAACCTCATACTTCTTCTTATCATCTTGCTAGCTAAATCACCCATAGACTCCCATTTTTTCATCACTTTTCTAGTTGATTATGTTGAATGTGCTACTACATTTTCATTGGCCCCTCATATACCCCAATATAGTTGACCATATACATTCCAGTGGATCATTCACTCACCTCCACAGAGACCCACATCAGGACCCCCTTCCCCTCATTTTCTCTCACTAATCTTACCCCACCAGGCTGGGTTGTTTGATCACTTGGGCACCCACATCTGTGTTTGTGCATTCAATATGTTAGGGACCTAACCTCCCTAACCGCTCAAGTAGGTAGAATAATGTGTTTTCTATGTAATAAAGGTCGACATTAGTAAATAAGGCCTATGTAATAATGTGAACATGTCTAATGAATTAATAAAAGATTTCACTTCTAGAAAGATATTCCTCTAGAATGTTTGCTAAAAGATATAAATAATATAAATAGGAGTATAAGGCATGATAAATTTTTGTGTTGAGAATCATTTTGTAATTGAGCTCTGCTCTGCTGGAGGTTTCCCCTTCGAAGATGCAAGTGAACTTGATTTTTTTAATTAATAAAGGTATCATTTTTTATGTTATTATTCTCTATATTTTGTTGTTTCCGCTGGTATTCGTCATAATAATTATGTTTCTTCTTTGCATAATACATATGGTACCTTACAAGTGGTATTAGAGAACTTTCCTCTGGACAAATTTTAGACAAGTTTTTTCAGGCCAGAGAGGTGTACTACAAGTGTCTTTAAAGAACATAGATATGTCATTCAATGGGTAAAACTATAGTTGGGGAGGACTACACACATGAAATACAAACGGTTTCACGAGTTACTCGAAACATGTTGTTTCACCTTGTTGGAAACCTTTGTAACCCTTGTTGGTACCCCTTCAAGTAGTGCCGCATTAGACAATGTTTGTACATGACCATTCACTCCCACGTACCCTAGGGTATATAGGGAGTCCCATATGTCTCCTGAAACCAACTATAGATCATCTTATCAACCACTTGATTGCTATAGTGGCACCGATAACAACACGCGAGAAGATCACTCTCGCGTACATGTGTAATCGGGTAATACAACTAACAATATGGTCGAGCCTCCTTAGTTGGTGCTCTGAGATATTGGTTGAGTACTACTCTTCGATCCCACACATATATTAGAGAGATATAGCATAGTGAAAACCCTTGTTCGTAGGAACCCTCAAAACCCTAACCCCTGTTGTCGAAGGAGAACATAACATAAATAGAGGGGGAATTTTATAGTGCAACCCTTCCTTTTGCATCCAGGTTACGAAATTCCTACACAAATTTCCTCGTTAACAATTTAGGCATTCAGTCACTGCAATATTCTTTAGGCCGATGTATAACTCCGCAAGAGTAAAAACAAGTATAGTGGTCTTGCTGACACTCCTATTTGGGACCTATCCCACTAATCACAATGGTACACATCACTTATAAGTAATTTTTTTCCTGTAGACCCAACCACCCTCCCTTGCACCCTTATTTGAGACCTATTCCAATGGCTTCCTCTCTTTGCACTAATCATAGTGGTACCCCTCACCCATAACCCTTTTTTATGTAGACCCACCTACCCACTTCTTGCATGTTTAATTCCCAAATGGCTCTCACCCACAACCAAGAAATCATTGGAACAAGAATGACATCTAGAACATGAATCCCAACCTTACTTCCATCAATTCCAAATTTGAATACCTCACTGCCTGATTTGATTCCCTCACTACCCGATTTAACTCTCTCACTGGCCGATTTGACTCTCTCACAAATAACCTCAACAAATGGATAAACTAATCCCAGGGACCGTCTTCCTCTTACCAACATTCACACTTCGACGAAGTTGACTCCTTCCATACCATGGCCTTTCATTCCAACCCCCTTCATCGTGACCTCCGTCTTCTGAAAGTTGATGTGATTAAATTTGATGGTTCGGACCCCACATGTTGGGTTACTCAAATGGAACATTATTTCTCCTTGCATGGAATTACCAATGATTTGGCCAAACTTCATGTTGGTTTCCTATATTTGGATCTTGACTGCTGACAATGGCATAAATTCACGCTAGGGGTATATTGATTAGACCCAGTTTGTTTCTGATCTCTATGATCGCTTTGACAAAGACACCCATTATTTGGGTCATTTGACCAAGCTGAAACAGTTTGGTATAGTGGAAGAATATATTGCCACTTTTGAGAACTTGGCTCTCAAAACAGACAACATATTAGACAAATTCTTACGTGAATGCTTCACTAGTGGCCTAAAATATGACATCTGAGCTCATGTCCTAATGGATTTCCCCTAGAATTGGATTGAATCCACTCATCGAGCCAAGGAAGCACAACATCTAGTTTTTACCCAAAACAAAAAACCCTCATTTATTCCTCGTCCCTGACTCACCACTCCCACCCCTCCTTCCTCTCCTCTTAAGGTCCACAAATTAATTAGAGCATAAATGGTGGAACGCCAACCGAAAGGTCTTTTCTATAAATGTGATGAAAAACACTTTATGGGGCACAAGTGTAAGGAGAAAAAGATTTTTATGGCCATTTCCGAGGACATTGTCAAAGAGAATGTCGATGATTCCCTTCTTGAAGATATACACCAAGAAGATGATCATTCCCCGCCCTCTGATCCCCGAGAAGTTGAACCGCTTGTCTCCCTGAATGCCCTCACTAGTATCTCTGCTCCTCAAACCCTTAAATTAATTGTTTATATAAATCATAGGGAATTAATCATCCTAATTGACAGTGGAAACACTCACAATTTTATTCATTGACACATTTATCAAGAGACCATATGTTATATTTGGACCATCAACAATTTTCAAATCATGATTTCCAATGGTGGTTCCATGAAATATGGGGAGCATTGTGAAAATGTGCGCCTGCAAATTGGTCATTACCACCTAAAATATCATATGTTTTCTATTGACATGGGTGGTTGTGTCATTGTCCTAGGTGCTAAATGGTTGTGCACCCTCAACCCTGTCACCATGGATTTCAAGGATTTAACCATGTGCTTCCAACAACATGGACAACAATATTAGTTCCAAGGCATCACAACATGCTCCCCTGAGATCATCAGTTACCACCGAATCAAGAAACTACTCAAAAAAGGTCACTTGGGAATTATTACACAACTCCATATCATTCAAGCAGTTGAGACCCCCTCCCTTGTTGTTCATCCCCACAGGCAATCTCTCCTCTCTAAACACCAAGCTATTTTTAAAAACCCACAAGGAATTCCCCCTTCCTATAGCGCCCATGATCATTCCATTCCCCTTGTCCCTGGAAGTATTCCTCCCAATGTTCTTCCTTATCGTCACCCCTTTGCCCAAAATAATGAAATTGAGAAAATTGTTCAGGAATTAATAGTGGCGGGTGTTATACATCCTAGTACTAGCCCTTATTCTTCTCGTGTTGTCATGGTACTCAAGAAAGAAGGAACATGGCGCATGTGCCTTGATTTTAGAGCCCTCAACAAAATTACCATAAAACATAAATTCCCCATTCCTATCATTAATGACCTTTTGGATGAGTTGAGTGGTGCTTAGTTCTTTACCAAANTCATGGTACTCAAGAAAGAAGGAACATGGCGCATGTGCCTTGATTTTAGAGCCCTCAACAAAATTACCATAAAACATAAATTCCCCATTCCTATCATTAATGACCTTTTGGATGAGTTGAGTGGTGCTTAGTTCTTTACCAAAATTTATCTATGGTATGGATACCACCAGATACGTATGAAAGAGGTTGATATCCCCAAAACTGCATTTATAACTCATGAGGGCCATTATGAGTTCTTGGTCATGCCCTTTGGCCTGTGTAACACATCATCCACATTTCAAAGTCTCATGAATAATTTCTTTTGCCCTTTCCTCCATCATTTTGTCTTAGTTTTATTTGATAATATCCTTATCTATAGTAAGAATTCACAATCCCATCTGTCCCATGTGGATCAAGTCTTACACTTACTGTCTCACCATAAAATGTTCCTCAAACAGTCAAAATGTGCTTTTGGAGCTCCTGAAGTAGAATACTTGGGCCATATTGTTGTTAAGGATGATGTCTGTGTGGATCCTTAGAGAATCGCAGCTATGAAGGATTGGCCCCATCCTAAAACTCTTAAAAGTTTGCATGGTTTCCTAGGTTTGACGATTTATTATCGCAAGTTTGTTCAGAATTATGGAAACATTGCATTTCCCCTCACTGCTCTCCTTAAAAGGAATTATTTCAATTGGAATCCCGCAACATATCAATCCTTCCAAGCCTTGAAATAGGCTATGTGCACTACTCTTGTTCTGACACTCCCCGACTTGACAAATAATTTTGTCCTGGAATGTGATGCTTCAGGGAAAGGAATTTGGGAAATCCTCGTGCAAGATGACAAACCTTTGGTTTTCATTAGTAAACAAATCTCTGAGCGACATTTGGAAAAATCCACCTATGAAAATGAAATGTTGGCTATTCTGCATGTAGATCTTTGGTGTCTTTATTGGCTATTCTCCATGTTGTAGATCTTTGACTATCCACTTCCAAATTAAAACTGATAATCGTAGCCTCAAGTATTTTTTGGAACAAATAATTTCATCCCTCGAGCAACAAAAATGGGTGACTAAGATATTTGGTTATGATTACGAGATCATTTCCAAGAAGGGAAAATAAAATGTGGTTCCTGATGCTCTTTCAAGGAAATATGAAGAAGAAAGGTCCCTATTTTCCCTCTCTTTCATTGTAGCAGATTGGTTACAAGATGTTTTCCAGGAATGGTTCTAGGATACCAAAATTTCTCGCCCAATCCAACAATTACAATAAGATCCTCAGTCCTCTCTGGGATACTCTTAGAAAAATGAGGGGCTTCATTATAAAGGTTGTCTGTATTTAAGAAAACCATCTCCGCTTAAATCCATTATGTTATCTAAACCTCATGCTTCACCAATAACTAAGAATTCAATCTTTCACAAAACATATGAACGGGTCAAACATTCTTTTTTTGGGGAAGGATTGAAACAATACATCTACACCTTTGTGGATGAATGTGATGCTTATCAATGCAATAAGGGAAAAACTAAAAAAATCCAAGCACACTCCAACTTCTCCCTATTCCACATGCTATATGGACGAATGTTTTTATGGACTTCATTGTCGGATTACCCAAATCAGGCAATAAATTCATCATCATGGTTGTCGTTGATCACCTTTCCAAATATGATTACTTTTGTTCCCTCCAACTCCTATTCACCGCATCCACAGTGGATCAATTTTCCATGGATAATATCTTCAAATTCTATGTGATGCCTCACTCTATTGTCTTCGACCGTGATCCAATTTTCACTAGCAAATTTTGGCAAGAATTTTTCAAGCTCCAGGGATGGTTCTAAGATACCAAAATTTCTCGCCCGATCCAACAATTACAATAAGATCCTCAGGCCTCTCTAGGATACTCTTAGCACAATGAGGAGCTTCATTATAAAGGTTGTTTGTATTTAATCAAACCGTCTCCGCTTAAATCGACTATGTTATCTGAACTTCATGCTTCCCTAATAACTAAGAATTCAGTCTTTCACAAAACATATGAACGCGTCAAACATTCTTTTTTTGGGAAGGAATGAAACAATACATCTTCCATTTGTGGCCAAATGTGATACTTATCAATGCAATAAGGGAAAATCTAAAAAAAATCCAAGCACACTCCAACTTCTCCCTATTCCAAATGCTATATGGACGAATGTTTTTATGGACTTGATTTTCGGATTACCCAAATCGGGCAATAAATTCATCATTATGATTGTCGTTGATCACCTTTCGAAATATGCTCACTTTTGTTCCCTCCAACACCTGTTCACCACATCCATAGTGGATCAATTTTCCATGGATAATATCTTCAAACTCTATGTGATGTCTCACTCTATTGTCTCCGACCGTGATCCAATTTTCACTAGCAAATTTTGGCAATAATTGATCAAGCTCCAGAGAACCCAATTGCATATCAACACAACCTATCATCCACAAATTGATGGTCAAATTGAAGCTAGCAACAAGTGCTTGGAAACATATTTGAGGTGTTTGGCATCTAATAGAAAAAATCGATTGGCTCAGCGGTTACCACTAGCTGAATGGTGGTACAACACATTTTACCATGCCACCACTCGCATGACTCCTTTTGAAGTAGTCTGCAATCAAAAGCCACTTTCTATCCTCTCTTACCTTCTAGGTGTATCCAAGGTTCATGATGTTGACAACACACTTACAACCAACGCTACCATTCTTCATACCCTCAAAGAAAATTTGGTCTTGGCTCATAATTGCATGAAGAAACAAGCATATCTATATAAATAGTAAGGGCTGCTTGAGACCATATTGTTATGCAGGCATGCACTTTCCCTTAAATAATAATAAAAGGTCTCGAACCTTAAATCATAATCTCCCTACTATTATTAATTGTAAATAAGACACTATAAAAATGAGATAAGCTATAAAAAGGAAACCTATCTAACTCAAAAATTAACTCCCACTTTCATATAATCAGGTTAAATAACTAATAAACTATCTAAAGAACTATCTAAAAAGGTCATTCAGAACATCAATTGGTTGAAGGGGACTAGGTGTTTCTTTGTTTGCAACCTTATAAGAAAAAATCACTCAAAGTTGAACATTGTCAAAAACTTGCTCCCAAGTTTTATGTCCCTTATACGATTCTCAAGTGTGTGGGGCATGTGGCCCACAAGTTAGCTCTCCCCATTCACTCTAAGTTCCATCCCATTTTTCATGTTTCTTACTTAAATAAAGTGATGGGAACCAAGTGCTAGACTCAAATTAGTCTCTTTGAATTGGATGAAGAAGGATCCATTTGGTTGTAGCCTCAAGCAGTCTTAGACCACCGCGAGCATTGTCTCTATCAACACACCATCAAGGAAGGTTTAGTTCAATGGAAGGATACACCACTGCTTCTAGAAATATCTTTCTCTAGAATGTTTGCTAGAAGATAGAAATATTATTAATAGGAGTAGAAGGCCTTGAAATTTTTTGTCTTGAGAATTATTTTGAAATTGGGCTCTATTCTATTGGAGGTTTCCCCCTCGAAGAGGCAAGTGAACTTGGATTTTTATCAATAAAGTTATTATTTATGGTGTTATTGTTCTCTATATTTTTTTGTTTATGCCGGTATTTGTCATAATAATTATATTTATTCTTTGCATAATACATTTGGTACCTTACACAAGCCAACTATTATTTCATTCATTTTGTAATTGTACAAAACACCTTTGTTTTACGACAAGAAAGTATACCTATTCTATCACACTCGATGACATCCATAATCACCCTTGGTCGGAGCATTCACACTAAGTCATCCATATATGCATACATCCTCGTTATTGGCCACAACTCACGTATCCCAGTACCCTTCACTGTGATCCCATAGTTTCTACCCATAACTACTGATTAATTTATAATTACTACATCCTCAATCCCAATTTAACAGACTTTCACCATATCTGATTGTCCCCCAAACCTCATATCACTTTCTGTCTAGTTGGTTATTTGGCTGCTGCCATTATTGGTCGTCAACTATGCTTCACCCAAGGGAAGTCTTGAGTCTCATTTACCATAGACCTCGTCCACATTTGTCAATAAAACATCACTAATACAAATTTAATACTTGGTTCATATTTAGTTGATTTAAAGGGGCACCTTTCCCTTTGTGGTCGTCGTTTCATTCTTGTTGACATCAACACCAATTTCTAGGAATGTTGCAATATCTCGATTCCTATTATCATACAAATGGAAAAACCCAGATGATACAGGGAGAATCATCATTGATATTTGCTTCCATTGAACCCCCTGATTATTTAAATCAACACATATCCACATCGGGATGGGTCCTACTTTGTGACAGTTGCAGTTTCTCGTTCTAGTTGAATATCCCTAGGCTTGATAGACCATCAATTCCATCAAGTATGAACACTTATCACATGTGTTCATTTCAGGTTCCAGGGAAGGTTCTCCTCAGAACAGTTCTTTGTTGTTACTGATGCTCCTAAGGGCACTTCATATTTCCACTTCACTAATTTTTCCAGTTACAACATCACCAAGTACCCTTTTCCTTGTTAATGCTCTCACAAAATCCCTCAACATTTTGTCTACTACTATAATAATTTATTTTATGGCATGAGCATGTGGCATGCCCGCCTCATTTGTATAAAACAATTCTATTTTTTAGGTATGATCATGCTTTTGCATGTGGGTGTTCCCTTTTCCCTCCACGCGACATCCTCGTTTCCTCAATTTGTTTCTCTTTCTCCACCAATAATCAATTTACAAGAAAAAGAAAATGATTATGTATTTGAGTATACATCTACTCCTAACCTCACACATTAGGGGGGATTTGTTGTCAATCATTCACATAGCTATATAGGCGATCATCAAAAGGGTCATTGATACAATACAATAAAGACCATACTCATGGAATTAATACACTATACTCAGTAGAGCACCAAAACTATGTAAAGTGGGTATTTTAAGCATTCACGCACAACTTTACGGTCTAAATTTTGCACGATATGCATGTGCTTGTTTCTTTGAAACCTATATAGATCTGCTTGAAGTGAAATCTCGCCAACATTTAGTGCATTAAATGCATAAAATCCCATCATAGTACTCATGAGCTGAGCTACAGGGAATTCTTGAGCTACATACCATTCAAAGATGGTACCTTAAGTGGTTCCATGTCCACTGAAGAAATGGGGAACCACATCCAAGTGGCACCTCTTTCACACTTGGAACTGGATATTATGGAGCTTGTAGAAAGACTATAAATAGAGGCCATGGGAATGCATTTCAAATACAAAAGGTTAAGCATTGTTATGCTACTTGGATGAGTCTTTAAGACTCACATTTCTCAAGTTTTCATTGTTGCACCCATAACTCAAAGCTTGTGCAATGACCTATCCCCTTGAAGGTATTTTTGCACACTTCTTGTTTCAAAGGGAGAGAGAGAAGGCCTCAAGGAATAATAAAGGACCCTTCCAAGGAGGAGAGGAGAGCCCACCTACTCATTCCAATCCTATACAGTGTATTTACATTGGTCTTACCATTGATATACATTTCATATTCGATTGCATTTGATATTGTCATTTTTCATCCCGATGCTCTTTGTATTTATGTTTATTTTCATTTATTTATCTTGCAATGATGATTTGTGTATATGGATTAACTCTAAAATTTTAATTGTGGTGTAACTTTAGCCCAATTTACACTCAATAGTTTGGTTTTGCTCACCCAAGTGACAAAAAAGACCAAACACCATGTTTAGAGGTGCTTCATGATATTTTAGGTACATAGCGTATGATTATCCCTTTGATGGTCTATGATGGATACATTGGAGGTGGCTTACTCAATAGTTTCTTGACCTCAATTGGATGCATGCACACCATTATTTCTTGGAGAGTTAGAGGTATTCAGATAGCTTGGGATCGTCTTCATGATGGACACATGTAGATTGGTTGGTTTCTTGAGAGGATGCCTACATTGGAGGAATGTTTGGCATTTTGGATTAGGGTGTTGAGCCCTATATAACATGGGTTGGCATGGATGCTTGCATGGAGTCTTGGATTTAACTTGGGGATGCTTGGATTGTGATAGTGTCCATGCAAGCACAAGTGGACCTGGACCTAGTGGAGCACATGATTTAGAATGAGCATTGGAGTTCTTGGAGGCATGCATGAGGAGCGTTGGACACATCTTATGGAGCAACTTTGCATTGGAGCCTTGCTTGTGCACAAAATCACCTTGGATATTGACATGTGTACCCTTGTGTTGTTGTGGGAGAAGTACCTTTCTCAACAATGGGGGTTCTCCCCAATGTAAAGTTCCAATTAAAACTCAAATCATTTGAAATAGGGAACCTATTCGGATTTTGTCCCAACAAACCTTAATATTTAATATGAAATGAAGGTGAAATGAAAAATGTAGAATTCTTCTAATCTACATGCAAAGCTCAATCTTATTCTATCTATCCTAGCTAGGATCATATCTTAACTAGTGAATAGAAGGTTGAACATACATTATTGTGATTACTTCTAGAACATAAATCTATTTAGGAAACACAACATAAACATATATTTGTATGAGTAGGAAAGAAGTACACAAAAGTTTGTCATTAGATTTACTATTCACAGCCTCACATTCACCATATTAAAGAAAACATCTTAGAAAAACATAGCAAGAGTGAAAATTCCATACATAAAAGTCTATAACACAACAATACATCCTCACAATGATTCCAGTAAGAAAAAAGCACCATAAATAGTTCTGA